>KK502889.1:0-10125 GCA_000688735.1 Glossina austeni | reverse complement strand
ACAAACATTCTTTACGTTTAATTGTTTAACAGGAAAACTTGTGAAAAAAAAATCGTAAATAAATCAATGAGTCAGAAAAAATTGTTATTCCGTAATTTTTTCTTTTCAAACATTTTTTCACAATTTGGTTGTTAAAGTATTTAGTAAATTATTACACACGTTCATCCCTTATTTATGATATGCACACTCTTAGTCTCCGTCCCAGAATGAATAAAGGTCAAAAAAATAAAAAACCCCCATCGCATGATTTTTCTTTGTTTCTTTTTCTTTTGCTCTCTTTGCTTAGCTAGCGGCTAGCCGCTATTTGCAAAGAACCGCAAAATCATACGATGTCTCATAACGGCATGCCGTTATTGAGACATTTTTGGTAGAAACAGACCGACAGATCCACTACCTTAACTTGTTCGCGGACGTTACAACTCTTATCAATTTTATCAATTCATTTCAATGTAACGTTAAGATTTCAAAAAATAACAATTGAATAAATTGTGTATTGTGGTATGATACACTATTGTGTGTAAAAAGAAAATCTCAAAGAATGAGAAAACTGAAGTATATATAAGAAAATAACGATTTTCATTCAGTAAGTGAAATGACCGAATAATGGTTGTACTCACTCTAATGTACTCATATAAATGATGGTTAGTACAGTGACATGAAAAACTTTAAAATGTATCTACGTTTATGTAATTTAAGACCGTAAATAGCAAAAAGGACAGCAGACTATGGTGATCATAAGGATTATGATTATAATACGTTTTCCAAAGAATATCTTTGACATATAAAATTCTCACATATGTATCAGAACTATGTGTAAAGAATTCAATCAGCTACAAATGATATTGTATGTAGAAAAATTAATATAGGATATGTGTTACCTGGTGCGAATGAAGAGCCAAAAAGAAAAAACAAACCTAAGTGAAATTTTGTTGTTAATTCGATTTAGACGTTAAGAGTACGATTGAGCAAGAACCAGAGCAACAACTGTGCGCGCGCGCTGTGGTCGTACTCTTTTATTTTCTGTAAAGAAGTTTTGCAATATCTTTTTTTACCTTATTGCTCTATATGCGCTTAAAGCCTAATTATTTATAAAAGTACAAAAGCGTTTAAATTAATTGAATTATATTGAACTGTTTGCCTTAATATTCATTTTGGTTTTTGCGATCGTGCTTACTTGGTGCTCTCGTCAATAAATCTCCGTTTTGTTTTTTTGCGTGTTTACAGTTTTTCGCTTGGCTTGATCTTTATTTACCATGTCTTTAATAATGTGAAGTTTACGTCTAATTCGAGTGTTCATTTTTTGCGTACGTGACAAACTTTTTGGTTTTTTTCTTTTTTTACAATATCTATCTTGTGTGGTACTTCTTGACATGGAGTGTTTTTTTACATCATGTCGAACAAAAACAGGTTTTGAATCTGAACGATTGTTCACTTGTTGGCTTTGCGAACGTTTTCGTCATGCAAATTATGCAGATACCAATGGCCGTGCTACCGATGCAGAGCTTGATCCTTCAAAAGATTTGCATTGGTCATATTCTGGCCGTAGAAAGCAGGATATCTGCTTCTATAAGCTGTTCACGGAGACAAAAAATGGGTTTTCTAAATTATGTAAAAATCTTGTTAATTTGTGTGGAACTACAGCATCCATTTTCTCTCCCAGCCTGTAAAAGATTAACGCGTAGTGTAGCGTGTAGTACCTCACCTCCGTCGGCACTTAAATTTCATTTGTCAATTCATTCGAGTGCTCCATCTTTGCTACAAAGAACGTTAGCGTTTCCTTTATCGTTGACTTACATTTTAATACTAAAGTTATCAATAAGCCGGAAGCCTTCCTCGTTTCAATTATGCTGAAGGGCCAGGGTATCTCCTCTCGCTAGTGCCACTCAGCCCACTCTGCCTACATTTCCAAAAAATATTAATTAAAATAACAAATCCACCTCTCCCTCTGGCTGTTCGGGTGTGCCTGCTGGTCACCATGCGGGTTAAGTCGCATAGTCGTCTCAAGACTGGCATCTCCCACTTCGAAGGATAATATAAAAAGCTATCTGGCTGCAAAAGTCGCATGCGCCAATTTGTGTGTGTAAGCATTTTCAAATTGGCTCTATCTCAATCTAGCGCTATCTCGTTTTTCAAAGTGTTAGCTCCGACTGAAAACATGGAAATTTAGTTACACAAACAATTATGGCCCGTTGTATCCTTAGTTAAGGAGTTCATTCCTCGGGATCGACCCCTAATACTAATTGCCTAGCTCTTCCACCCTAAAAAAAAAAAAAAGTAAATCAGGCCCAGAAACTTTCATTTATTAAAATGTTAGGGTCTTAAAAATCACTGAAAGCTGTTTAAAACGTAATTTACACTCATCGGAACTTTTTCATAATACTTTCCAGGCGTTCAGAAAGGACCAATTGAATCGCACTGGCGGTGATGTTTTAACTGCTATATCTGCTGCAGACCCGTCCTATTCATTTGAATTTCCTACACCTCCAGGCGTTGAATTTAATGCCAGTAAACAGCTATATATAACTTGCTCCTATATTTTCCGAAATGCGGATATTTCTACTTGAAAGAAACATGCTGTCCTCATTTGTAACGTGGCCGCAAGGCTAAACCTACTGATATAGTTATAGCGTTGAGGGATTTCATTTTGCCATAAGTGACATGAGTTATAGTGATAATTCTACTATTAGATAATAGAGCTATTGTGTTTTTCAATGAATTCATTAGTTGACCGTAATTTATTTCAATACACCCGTATTCCTAATTGTAATGGCAGACTGCTAGGTCTTTACTTTGTCAGTTACCGGAGGTAATTGTAAATCTCTGTCCACCTTTTAGCTATCGTCCAGCAATTAGTATTTCCTTTTATTGGAGGCATGATAGTCCATTGGACCACCTTTTTTCAATAAACATTATTAATTTAATAAAACCAATATTGTACTGCTTAAAACTTTTTCACACAATCTTCTTTCACACATTGGGCTCGATTTTCCTCCCGGAAGTGTTAAAACCTGTCGTAATTGTATAATGTATCAAACCTAGCTATTTCTGCACCCATTCCGATTAAGCAACCCCGCCTTCAAAGCAGGTGTCCGCTACGGTTTAACACGACAATTAAATATTAAAAAAATAGGAAAAACAAACTTTTCAAAAAATTTATGAAAAGTGGTTCTACTTACGACTATTGCGCCCCTCTGCCGCAAGGCATACATTTAATTGCCTCAACCACTAACGTTATTGCAGATACCCTTAGTAGATAAAGTCCTCATTGCTTGTTAATCCTAAATTTTTTTTTAAGTTTGCCAACTCCAACGAAAAATCTCCATCTCTCTCGCATGTTTCTTTCAATGGCTCCTCTGATGATATTGAAACCTCAAATCTCTTTGCATACTTTGACTACTTCTGACGACATTTTTCAACTGCTAATTCCGATTTAACTGTCAACTAATGTGTATCCAATAATTAGCTCCATGTCGATTTCTAACTTGGTCATTTCATGGCGTTGAGGATAGGTTGAAGTCTCTAAAATATATTTGTTCGCCTGGACCTGATGGGATTTCGTCATGTATACTTAATGACGAGCTATGTAGTTTTATTTCAATGATTTCTAATCAGTCCTTGAAATCAGATGTCTTCCCTCTGCGTTGGAAAAGTAGTTTCCTTATTCCAATTCACAAATTTGGAAATAAACATCACGTGGAGAACTGTAGAGGCATCGCCAAGTTGAGTATCTTATCTAGCGAACTGTTACTCAGCAATTAGATTTTGTTGTCAAATCTTATATTTCTCCATTCCAGTATGTACTCTTCTTAAATATATTATTATTAAATATATATATAAGATAACATTGGAAAAGAGTGATCTAAACGTAGGTAGACAAAAAGTATAATATAATACGAGAGTTCCAAATAAATATCCTATAATTAATTTTACATTGGTGGCTACTTATTGTATTAGCGAACAAAATGGATAATTAAAAATAATTATGAATATGTGACTCACAAGAGGTCACAAATATTAAGAGTTTATATGCAGACACAACGTCAGAAACCACTGTGTTGCATAGAGAAAAGAGAGTATTTAAAAAAGGCGAAGAAAAGTTCCAAACAATTGAGAATATTGCATACTCAATACAGTAGAATTTCAAGAAAATCCTCCTTTTTTTGGTTTAATCATTTTATTGTAGGTTGACTGACTCGTATATTGAAAAACCTACGGACTAGAGTGAAATGAAATTGAAAGATACAATAAATTACGCGTCAGACGCCATTTTTGCGCAATGGTTTAAACAGGAGTTCTTTTGGGTAGCTCACTGGCTATAACAAAATAAAAATAATAAAGAATTATTCTATACTATTTAAACTACAATCATATATTAATGACGTTATATCCCTATATATCAGCTGTTAGTCAGTCAGTAGTCAATACTAAATCGTTCGTCACGTCGTAATAGCTTACGCATTTTTCAATTCTTGCCTATCCGAAAGCAAACGGTTTGTTTTATTCGATTAAATTCTTTATAATAAAATTAGAATGCATAAATACCTGAAATAATAAACTTATCTGCTATTCCACTTTTGGATTGCTTTCACAGGCTTGCTACGTCACATTCTCAGCTAGGCAGCGTAAACTTGCTCTTGTTTTCTTTTTTTCTTGCCTCAGCTCTATAGACTATTCATATTCTCTGCCATATTTGTCAGTTTTATTTCAGCAATCGCGCAAAAAAAGATAGGTGCGGCTTTTTTTTTAACATATTTGTTTTAAACGTAGTCGAATCATTTAACAAACATATGCAACCTACGTTTTCATTTTCTTAGTGGGTAACGTTTTCTTCCACAGTAAGTTCACCACAGTTTTGCATTCATTTATTATACTTTTGAACTCCTTCTAATTAATTTATGATTTTAAATCTTTGTTTAATTTACTACATTTTTAAGCTTTAATTTATCATATTTTAAAACTTATTTATTTTAGTTTATCATTATTTAAAATTTTCAAAATTATTTCTTTTACTTTAAGTATTAATTTCAAGTTTCCCCCGCGGTATGCTCATTGTATTTTTAAGGATTTTATACTTTTTTTGGTTATCTCCTGTCTAATTTTGAAATTGACTTACTATCAAAATTTTACAACGTGTTCATTGTGTTTTTTTGAACGTCTCTTCCATTTTCCTTGTTTTTATTTCTTATTTCTTTTAGAAGTCCTTTTTTCCTTTTTTTTGTTATGGTTTTAAGCATTATCATTATATTTTATAAAGTAACTAGTTAATCATCCTCGTTCAAACCAATCAATTCTTCTCTTTTTCTTTTGCATCTTTTACTCTCATGACATTGTTGGTTTCGTCACATTTAAATCTGCTATGTCTGTTACTCTTTCATTGCATAGGTGAGAATTGGGTGTAAGAACACACCAAAGCAATGTACCCCTTGATATTATGTAGACAGACTATTTGTTTTTCTAATTCTTTCCCTTTTCTTTAGCTATAAAAAGCTAAGCTAACACAGACCGCCAGAAACCTACAGAAACGTACGCGGACGTTACACATTTTAAGCCAAGTAAATGTAAAAATCACTTAAAGGAAGGAAAATATACTCAAAAACTGAATAAAAAGGAATACCAACAATTCAACCACTGCATACATAAATTTGAATTTCAGAATTATTTGCAATTAAGCGGAATGTAAAATATTTGAGAAAAAAGAAAAATATAAACGAGGGCGGTAAGCCAAGTCTTGCCGTGGGGGAAGAAGTGAGCAAGATGGCATATGCGGTATAGGATATGGAAGAAAATATCAAGAGAAAAATTGGTGATGTTTTAAAGATGTGAAACGTAGGAAAGAACATGAAAACCAATTTAAAAGTTTGAACGAATTTCTGGATAAGTGCGAGGAGATATCTAATAGTGTGGAATATGGCAATCATCTTCGAAAGCAACATTATTTAAATCAACAATTGCACGTAGCCATTACAACACCAATGACAACAATAAGTCACACGAATAATAAGAGGAATTGTAGTTAATCTCCTGGCGAATTGATTTACATTTGTACCCATCTGCTTGTACAAGGTACAAGTAGCACAAAGTTGCGTAAAGTGTAATAAACAAAAAAAGAATATGTTAATCAAGACATAAAATAAATAAAGTGGTGAACGTGGGTTTAATAGCGTTCTTTTATGTATTGAAATTCTGCAGAGTAACTGGTAGATCGGTTTTTTCTCTTTTTCTTTGGACTGGTTTATGCGTCGCCTCTTTTTCATGTTTCGCCTTTGCAAATACTGCGAATACTGCAAATACTGTTCGATTGTTAGCTTTTGGGACCCTTCTTCGGCTATTGTTTTATAGTGTAGTCGGAGATTAAGAGAGTTATTTGAAGTTGAAGGATTTCGGAGTGTGATAGGATTGAAGTAATGTGGAGAATAATAGAGTGGCAATGGAGTTCAAATGACTCTTAAAGTAAATCTTAAATTAATTATTATTAAAACTTAGTATAAGTATAATATAACAAATAAGAACGAAAAAAGAAAAAAAAAAGAAAAAAATCATGTACACAATTAGCACAGAGCCACACCCACAACCGGGACATGACCAAATTGCAAATGAACCCCTAAGCCATCGCAAACATGTGTAAGCTTGGCAACCGATAATAGTTAACAACAATTCATTTTCGAGTCATAATGACTTTTCAGGGATAAAGTTGGTTTAAATACGACATAGACAGATCACGTGTGTTAAGCAATGTGGCTTTAATGGACTTTAGAGAGTCCGATAATGAGAATAAATGATAGACGTCATTTAGGTTCTTGCAAATAACTCTGAGCGGGTTAAACAGCTCATAATTATATTTACATTGGCTAAGCCTAACCAAGGTAAAGTGCCTAGAGGAGCGGTAAGAACATTGAAGCTTATTTCGCCAAGTAAGGACGGCGAGTCAATAGCACCGTTTATTACTTTGATAACGAAGGAGACTCCAAGAACAAATCTACGTTTCTCAAGAGACGGTAAGGACAGCAGAAGCAACCTATTTTCATAGGGAGGAAGAGAAGCAGTCGGATCCCAACCCAAATTTCTCAGGGCAAACAACAAAAATTGCTTTGGAACAGATTCAATTGAATCTACATAGCACCTATATGAGGGAGACCACACAACAGAAGCATACTCAAGTATACGTCTAACCAAACACGTGTACAGCCTTTTAGTAATATAAGGATCGTACAGCTCTTTGGACCACCTCTTTACGAAACCAAGCGCGGAGCTAGCTTTGCTTAACGAGCACTCGACATGCAAGCCAAAACGTAGTCTATGGTCAAAGAGAACGCCTAAATCTGTGAACGACTCGAAGTCCTCCAACTTGTGTGAATCTATGAAAGAATGGGTAATGAATGACTTCCTTCTTGAGAAAGAAAGCTTCTTACATTTATTTAGGTTTAGCGCCATAAGATTCGACGAGCACCATGCCACTAAATTATTCAGATCAGTTTGAAGCTGAAGTGATTGCGATTCTAAGGAAAAGGAAGAAAACAGTTTTACATCATCAGCATACATTAAGATCTGGCTGGATATAATCACCGAAGGCAGGTCATTAATGTATAGATTAAATAAAATGGGTCCTAAGTGGCTACCTTGAGGTACGCCTGAAATAACAGGGAATTCATTTGACGTGGTGAAGTTAAACAAACCCCTGAATGATATATTATGCAGATAAGAGGTTATCCATTTAACTAAGTGGGAAGGGAAGCCAGAGGCTTAAAGTTTAAAGATAAGTAATTTATGATTAACCAAATCAAACGCTTTGCTAAAATCAGTGTATATGACATCAGTGTGAGAGCCACTAGGAAAAGCCTTGAAAGCATGACAAGTAAACTCTAACAGATTGATGACAGTAGATCTTCCTTTTCGAAAGCCATGTTGGAGTGGAGAAATATACGATTTGATAGCAAAGGCCAGATGCTGAATCACAATTCTCACGAATAGTTTCGGCAAGACACTCAACTTGGCGATGCCTCTATAGTTCTCAACAAGTTGTCTACCCCCACTTTTGTGAATAGGAATAAGATAACTACTCCTCCAACACAAAGAGAAAACACCCAAATTCAAGGACTGATTAAAAAACTGAGAGATAACGCCACATAGCTCCGCGGCGCAAGATTTAAGTACGCATGATGGAATTCTACCTTGTTTCTCCAGGTCCAGGCGCACAATTGTATTTTAGGTAACTCAACCCTTTGAAAACGTCATCTTCAGAAATAACCAATTTAGGTATTGAAACCAAGTTAGTTATAGAGTATGGGTAATTAACTGATAAATCAAAACTAGCAGTCGAAAAGTTTCGTCGGAAGTACTCAGCAAACAGATTTGAGATTTCAAAATCATCCGAGGAGTCAGAGCCATTAAAAGAAACATGCGAGGGATGTGAGGAAACCTTTCTTTTTGAATTAACAAATTTAGAGAAGTATTTGGGATTAGCAAACAGAGAATATCTAATAAATTGAAGGTATCTGCAGTAATATTGATGATTGAGGGAGTTAAATCTATGCCTTGCGGCTGAGTAAGCGAAATAGTCTAAAGAACAGCCACTTTTCGAATATTTCTTGAAAAGCTTGTTTTTTCTATTCTTATAATATTTAATTGTCTTATTAAACCACGGGGGACATCTACTCGGAGGTCGGCACTGCTTGATCGGAACAGATGCAACAATAGCTAGATTTAATGTATTGTAGAACGATGACAATACGCTTTCAATACTTCCAGTTGAGAAATCAAGCCTCATATGTGAGAGATGATTTTTTAGCTAGACAATATTGATTTTACGAAAATCATAAAATTTGCTAGAAAAGGTTGGGTTTGGAATATTAAGGCAGTTCACCGAACCATCATACTTGTGATGAAAGGAAATGCACATTGCTGGATGATAAGGATCCTCAGGTAAACTAAAAGGTGGACAACGATTAACATTATTCTCGGGAAAATTGGCAAAGCAGAGATCGAGCAGTCTACCATTACAATTAAAGGAACGGTTATATTGAACTAAATTACGATCAAATAATTCGTTAAAGAACACAGCAGCTCTATCAGATATTGAAGTAGGAATCAAACAGCCAGAATTATCACTGTTACACCAAGTGACTTGAGGCAAGTTGAAGTCTCCCAACGCAACGACCAAATGTTGTTCCTATAATTGCAATATGTTTCCTATAATTGCAATATTTTTGAAAACGAAGTGGTATAGTTATACATACCGTCATTTTTAAAAAATACGTTTCTAATCCCATCTCCGAAACTCAATTAAAAATTTCACTTCTTTTCATTTCGTTAATAACGGTGAATTTTTATTTATGTATTTAAATATATGCTTGCCTGTATTGAAAATTCTACCACACTTGAGATATGAAGCCGCGATCGTTGGGATGTTAATCGCGACTTTTGTCTACTTGGCTACTCACGCGGATAACGAAAAATTGTGAAAAGTATGTTTTATCTTACTCATTTCTCTTTTAGTAGGTGCCTTGCATTCACATATTTTTTTTTTAATACCACCAATCTCTCGCTGATAATTCCATATTTATAGCAGTCAAGATATTGCTCAATTGTGGTATCTATTGATTGCAAGATATAGGTAACAACAAGTATGTGTTTAATTAGAGAACCGTATTCTTAGTCGTGAAAGCTCTATCATATGCTATCCTTAGTTACTATAAAGATTGCAAAATTTGGTAAAAATGGCGCGACCATTATTACATTAATCTCTTCTAGTGACAATTTCTTGGCTTCTGTTTCTTTTCGAACAGACTCCATCAATTTTCAGATATGATTTGACTGTTCTTTAGTTACCAAGTTTGTGCCATGTCTGCTGAGTACTCTGCAATAAATGGTCCTTGACAGCTCTTTCAACAAATGGTCAAAATTGTATTTCCAATCAATTCGCGTAGTGGCCATTTTTCCGCCTTTTGGATCTTTCATAGCATGTAAACGTCTAGAAATAGTGGATTCGTCAATTGCTAAACTGTTCGAAAATTCTTTGAGAGTTTTAGCTGGCTTTTTGTCCCATAAGTCTTGCAATTCATTGTTTGCGAGTTCTTTTGGTCCTCCAGGCAGTTTCTTGTTATCAAAGTCACCACTTTTAAATCGTTG
>KK502888.1:163469-182318 GCA_000688735.1 Glossina austeni | reverse complement strand
AATGTCGACACTTAATGGTAGTATGGAAGAAAGTTGGTATGCCTGAAATATTGGCATGTTTGGGGAGTGAACAACGAAAATGAAATTTGGAATGGGACCATAAAAAGAGGCATGTGGTCGTTGTAGGCGTGCCCTTTGAAAAGTTTACGTAAATTCCAGATTCTTTTGCAAATTTGCGCTAACGCAAGAATGTTCACCACAAATACTACAAATTTACGCAAACAGGTAGATGGACAGACAATGACAGGCAGACATGTTTAGGTGCTTTCACGATTTGCAACTGACCAAGAATTAGTATCCTTTACAGGGTTTCCGAAGATTGTGTCTACGCGTTATGAGGGTTGATTGAAAAATAATTAAACTTTGATACTCTATAGCATTAGGTGGGCGTGGTCTACTTTTTCCGTTTCTTTGTACAAATGCTACAACATCGGCCATAGAATATGCGTTCAAATGTTGTGCATTTGAGCAAAAAACCAATTTTTTATTCCTTTTGAAAAACCGAGGAAGTCTCAGTTTACGTAGCGCCGTGGGCGTGTCCTTCGAACGATTTTCAATAACAATTTGTGTGCAAGAACTTCCTATGTATCTATAAAATTTGAAGCCGATAGCTTCATTTTTGCGGTTTACAACAGACATTGCACATACAGACAGACGGACATGGTTAAATCGATTTAAAATTTGATGGTGATTAAGAATATATATACCTTGTTGGGTCCCTGACGATTCCCTCTGGACGTTGCAAAAGTTTTGACAAGATGAGTATACACCTCATCCTTAGGTGATGGGTATAAAAAATTAAATAATTTTTTTTCTATACAGAAGGCATGTGTGTGCGCGTAAGGTTAATTTTTTTCTCCCTCAAATAATTGCTAATTAGAAAAAGAAAATAATAATTGGGAAGACAGAGTAAACGAAAGTACACTTTTTTATGATCAACAGATTTTGTGTATATTTCCACATTTAAAACTTACTTACAGTAAAAGCTATTTGATATGTAAAATAAAAAAGTGGAGAACGGCAACGTGCCATATGTGTGGGGGGTAATCTCTGTTACCACGAACATTTCTCGAAAATGCAAACACCGTCGATAAAATAAAGTAAACGCGCTGGTGTTTGTAGGCGAGTATAAAATAGAACCAAAAGAAAGCTTTACGTCATTTATTAAAACATTAAAGTTCAATTTTTATATTGAAAACAAAGTGATTATCAATATATATTTTAATTGATAAAATGGTGCCGAATAAACTATAAAGAAGAAGAATTTTTCCACATATGTTAACACACATATCTAGATCATCCCTCATTTTTGCAAACTGTGCATATTAAATATAGGTCGCGAAGAAATAGACTTCAAAACTGATTGTGATTAACTCCTTATACTAGAACAAGAAAAACGAAATGAAATTCTATTATAAAATTTTCTTTGATACCTCATCATTGCGAGCGATGCAAATTTGCGTTGTGTTTGGATTGCGTACAAGATTTCCTCAAACAACTGTGTAATTGTGTAAACATTTGTGAATTGAATTTTTCTCCCTCCCTCCCACTACTTCCGAGCTAACTAGTTTATTACATGCGTCCATTCGTTTACAGTCTCCGGTCTTTTTAACATATATAGTTTTTTTTTTTCTACGTCACGTTCTTATCATAAAATATTAAAAGCTATACACTTTTGGCACGTGATGATTTATTTTTCATGACCATCCTCATATGTCGTGGTAATGGAAAAATAAATCTCTTCGATCGAAATTCGGTACGGCTTAGGTTTATATTAAACTACTCTTATGAAGCAATTTTCATAGCAAAATATCGAAAATTGGGCATTGGGCGTTATTTTTCATAGGAATCCTTATATGATGTGGGATGCAAAAAGTACACCAACACGGTCCAATTTTGGCAAGATTAATGTCCATGTTGAGTTACTATTATGGACCACATTTCAATGGAAAATATGGAAAATTTGTTTTTTTTTTACCTTATAAGGATTCAGGAACTGTTATATATAAATATTACCGCAATCCAATCCAAATTTTTCATATCCATTCAGATTGCCAAGAAGCTACAGCTCTGCTATATTTGAAGAAAAATTTTAAAAATTAGAATTTTTTTCATAAAATCACTTTTCAAAAAAAAAAAAAACGCGTTGAGAAAGTAGCCCGATCCGATTCATTTTCAATAGGCCAAATCAAACTGATGTAACAATTTGCAACAAAACATTTACGACCTTTAGGTTAGAATATAAAATTCCACGGACAGATGGACAGATAAGCTTAGATCGATTCAAAAATTGTTTCTGTATCGATGAAGATGAGTCTACGGTTAGTACTTCTTGGTGTTATTTACATACATACGAAGTTAATATACTTCTGTACTCTGTGAAGAAAAAAGGAAACAATATTTTTTAGTACTTGTGAAATATGCTTTCAAGTAGAGTACCGTACTATATATGTATATAAATGGATGACCGAAGAGCTTTTCAAAAAGACACAAAAATTCACCTGGAATCGGTTCATAGTTCGCTTCGATTCGTTGTAATGAGTGGATGGCTCATAGGTGTTGATAAAATGTGCATTTCGCCTATCGATCGTACAAATCCTATCGAGAAACATATGCAAACGATGATCGAATATGCTTGATATCGAGAAGCATTAACCGGATTCTATATAGTTTAAGTTTTCTAATTTGAACTGTGTAGCCTTTCAAATCCTATAACCTAATCATATAACCTCTGAGGCCTCTGCATATATTGAATTCTGATAATTATGAGGAAGAATTTTCTTAAGGCCTTTACAGAGTTTTGTTAACGAAATTGGTAGATAAGTGTCCGTGTTAGTTAAATTCGAATTCAATTTCACATCGTTAGAGAAGACGCGCGGTTCGCTTCTTATTCTTGTTGTAAATGCGGTAAATTAAGAAGAAACTAATACTCGCTGTCGCGAAAGTCCAGCTGTGCTCTAGAACGCCATTGTATAGAAACAGAAATTAGAGTTCAATTAAAAGATTTACATGCCATTACCATTACTTGCGTTCGCCTTGATTTGTTACCTTTTTATAGTTTTTTAATAGCATTTTGATTGCAATTCCACATAACTATGACAGTTTGGCTTGAAATTGAAAAACAATTTTGATTTTCTTACATATTGTTATGTGTTAGTGGTTAGAGTTGGCCTTTGCCATTGTTGTTGTTGTTGTTGTTGTTGTTGTTGTTGTTGTTGTTGTTGTTGTTGTTGTTTATAAAAGACAGACAATCAACGTAAATGTGCATTTAGTCAGTAACAACAACCAACACTACAGGCTGGCACTAGTAGGCTGGCAAAAGCAAATCGTTGCCAGCTAGGCACCCAGCCAGCCAAGCAGTAAAGCAGGCAAGCAGCCAAGCGGCCAACGAGTCATAGTTAGCCAGGGCAAAATAGTTAGTTATATCTTTGGATTTTATAATTTCCTGTTTTTAAAGATTCAGACAATAATAGTAACAGGAAAATCTGCATTAGTTACGATTGGATATTAGTTTAGTTAGTTAGTTCGTTAAATTTCATTTTTTGTGACTCTGCCGGTCAGACTTAATTCATTTATTATTACTATAGGTTCACGTGAAGGTATTTTATTTACATCTCGTTTTCGAGACAAAAAGTTATTAAGAATTTATGAACTAAATGCGTGCATGTGTATGTGTGTGTGTGTGTGTTTGTGTTTGTCGTAAAAGCATTTCAAGTGAATGGTAATCATTAGTCAGGCATGTCAAGTGTTTTGTTATTAGATAATTTTTCTTTTATTTAATTAACATTGTTTATGTTGTTGTTGTTGTTGTTGTTGTTGTTGTTGTTGTAGTTGTAGTTGTTATTACATTTTCATATAATCTTCTTTTACTTCTCATTTGGTTATTGGCTGTTATTGTTGTCATTTAACAGCTTGGCAGTAATTTTTATAAATATTTTACTTTCACTTGGTATTTTTTTTAAGGAGCAACCAAATCAATGCAAGCACACGGCGCATGTTTAAAAGACATAAAAATTAACTAAATGTTTAACAACCTGCCACCGACCATGAACGTTTGCTAACTACAAATCTCTTATTGCTTGTCTGTCTGTCTGTCGGTCTGTCTTTTTGTCTGGCATCTATCAAACTAAAGCACTATATATTTTGATGTGTTCACCAAATGCTATTTTAACATTAACTATGCTTTTGTTGTTGTTGTTGTTGTTGCTGTTTACTATTATTTAAAATTTTCAATGTAGTAATACTTGCGTTTCCGCTCTCAATATATATTTTTTTTGCTAAATTAAAATACATTAAATAGTTTCATAAGGAAAAACCAAAGAAAAAATTTCGAAAAAAAACTATGTTTTGTTTTTTTTTTTTTTAAATAATCAAAATTTTCTCAAACATTTTTTTTAGAAACTTAAAAAAAAAAAAAGTTTAATTTATTTATTTGTAAAAGAAAAGTGTTGATCTTGATTTTTCTCTTTCAATTCACACACGCCTCTATGAGGCTATGATTTTATTCATGCACTTCATATCAACCGATTGTATTATTTATTTATATTTCGATTTCGTTGTACGAAGAATAAGTTAAAATTTTATGGTCGGATAAGGCCGACGATTAAATATACTACATAGGCTCGCCTAATATAATTCTCTGCATATTTATATTCCTGATGAAATAGCGAAAATTAAGAGGTAGTCCGGAAATTTCTTGCGGTTTTTCCCGACAATGGGTTAATTAATTTTTTTCCGATGCCTAGACAGCTAATCAGGGTTAAAGGTGTACGTAGTTATGTAAAGCAGACTTGTGTTTATTTTGCAAAAAATTTCCAAAGTGATCAGTTGTGTTGTAGTAGTGGAACTTGAAAGATCGAAGTAAGCATATCAGAAATATTTTATGGGTGTGAAGTTATATTTTAATATAACTAGCAAAGACACAAACCAATTTTTTTTTTACAGAACTATGTTAAGCTCTTAACAGAATTCTATAAAACGAAGTCTCGGAGGAATTTAAGTCAAAATTCAGTTAAAATACAACTTTTGGAAAGATTTTTTACAAATTATAATAAACAAAACATGTATTTATGTAAATTAAGTAATATTTGTAAAGCCAGTATTTTTACACTATATCATAAATGAAGTTGATTTAGCGAAAGTTTGCTTAGCTACTCTGGGCAAACCATGTCCGGTGAAAAAATGAAACTAGCACAGCATGAATCCTCTATTAATAGCCTTTCCAACGATATTATTCAGTTTTGCTCGGAGAATTTTTTTATGGGACTTTGAAAATGTCCGTACTTCACATAATGTAGGCTAACATATAAGCAAATTTTGATATGCATCGATATAAGTACTTGCATAGATATTAGTACTTGCATCGATATTAGTACTTGCATCGGTATAAGTGCTTGCATCGATATTAGTACTTGCATCGATATAAACGAACGGACATTCGTGGAAAGGCTATTAATAGGGGATTCATGCTGTGCTAGTTTCATTTTTTCACCGGACATGGTTTGCCCACAGTGACCTTCCAAAATTTGCTTATATGTTAGTCTGTATTATGTTGAGTATGGCAATCTTCAAAGTCCCATAAAAAAATTCTCCGAGCAAAACTGAATATAATCTGCCTATCGTTGGAAAGGCTATTAATAGAGGATTCATTCTGTGCTAGTTTCATTTTTTCACCCACAGTAGCTAAGCAAACTTTCGCTAAATCAACTTCATTTATGACGTAGTGTAAAAATACTGGGTTTACAAATATTACTTAATTTTCCAAAAGTTGTATTTTAACTGAATTTTGACTTAAATTCCTCCGAGACTTCGTTTTATAGCATTCTATTAAGAGCTTAACAGAGCTCTGTAAAAAAATTTTGGTTTGTGTCTTTGCTAGTTATATTGAAATATAACTTCACACCCTTATATATTTTACTTTTTTATCTCCCAAAAAGGTGAAGGAGCTACACAAGCGCAAAGTGAAATGTCTACTGTGTATGGAACTAATGCTGCAGCAGAACGCATTGGCCAAAATTGGTCTGGAAATCGTCAGTGGACATTCTACTGCAAATTCAAATTTGATACATTTTTTAAAAATTAACGATCAATTTTCATCACATGGCCGACCATTGGATACCTTATACCACTTTGCCTAATAGAGTCACTCTTCATAATATATATTCTTCATAATATATCAAAAATTATACATAATTGCACTATTTTCATAAAAGCCCTCATACTGAAGGATAGTCGAACGCTGATGTGGTCTAAATTTAGAAAACTTAATGTACTTCTCAAAGCTTTTATTATAATCCCGCTGCTTCCGCCCTAATAAACCATAAATTAGACCTTGTCGCCATAGAAGGGTTTGCTTTTATGTGAGTCCCTATACATATTGCGTTCCAGAAATTATATCTATTTGATCCAAATAGTCTGTGGCAAAATTTTCATCATAAAATATTAGAAAGCAGGCTTTATCGGCATATAAAGATTACTCTCCATTAGAACTCTCATATCGATTGAGATCCGAAAAATAGACCTACTTGATCTAAATTCGCTAAGGTTGATTTCTTTATCACTTTACTATCATGAATCAATTTTCATCACGAAATGTTGGAAATTCGACTTTTCACCATATGCAGACACAGCTTTCGTAGTTACGGTTATATAAAAAAAAGTTCAGAACATTGCTCCGGCAGAAGCAAAATTTTCGTAGAAATTTGGAATGCCGGAATGCCATTACATAGGGAGTTTTTTTGGAAAATATTGAAAATTGCAATTTTCAAAATAATGCGTTACATGGAGAGTAGTCGACAAAGTAGATCGACCCGAACCGTTTGCAACAGTGTGCTCACTTGGGATAAAATATGGCAGTATATCAAATTCCATCAAAATATCTCAAAAATTGCGACTTGTAGTTCAACACAATTACAAACGGGCAGACATCCGACGGACTGACAGGCTTAGATTGGAAAATGATTCTCAATCGATGGGCATAATGGAAGGTGCGTCTACTTTAAGCCCTTCTGGATATCACATACGTTCGCACAAACTTAATATAGCCTGTACGACAAGTGGTGTACGGTATAACAATTAACAAACAGACCACAGCGTATGCATATACACATATGCATAGGTGGATAGAGAAAATAGGTGCGAGATGTACTTTCCAGTTCTTTTCCACGAGAATTTTAAAATATAGCTTTTCCAAACTTCTTACATATCGCAATTCCGCTTAAAATTAATTTCGGGAACGCCACATGTACATATATGTACACAAAGTTGAGTTTAAAATTTCTTTGAATAGGGCTTTCATTGTGAACTCATTGAGATATCTTCTCTTGTTCGTCGTTCATCCACGTTGTCTATTGGTTTGTCTGTCCGTCTCTCTGTATTGCTGAAACACTCAGAGACGTAGAAAATTCAGATTTGACATATGCACGATTAGTGGACCGACCTACACTTCGTATCATGCAAAATCCTATTCTTTCTCTTTAAATGAGTGCAGGCTTTTGTGGTCTCATCAATTTCAATTTTTGTTATTAATCTGCGTCCATGAGTTGAGCGCATGTGTGCCAAGTCGTTTTCGTTTCGTTTTATTTTCTAAAGGATATTCTCTGTGAATAGCGTAAGTTATCGTAACTTAAGCTTTTTCAGTGTGTCCTAATTAAAACTATATATATATATATATATATATATATATATATATATGTGCACATACGTAATATACAAAAATATATATAACGTAAATACATAAAATAAGTAAAGAAGTATACGTTTATATGATGCAATTTCTTCAATCCAGTAATCGGATACTGCTTAAATGCTTAAGACTCATCTAGTTTGCTAAGCCCTTAAGTCAGTGAAAGGGAAAATTTAAACGTGTTTAGTGCAAATGTGTATGTGTGAGTAAATGTGGGTAAATGGTAGAGCAAAACAAAACAGATGACAATATAGTGATAATGGTTCTGGTAAATGACCATAAGAGCCGGACGGACCGACTAACAGACCCACAAACCACAATTTGTTACGTAGCTTGGCATGTTTTTGTGGCATTAGCTGGAGTTGTTAGTTGTTAGTGTTGCAACCATCCATTGCTGCAAGTGCTGCTGGTGATGATAGTTATAATGATGATGATGTTGATGATGATAATGATGATGATGATGATGATGATGATGATGATGATGACGATCCTCATGTTGGCTATGATGACGATGTAGGTTGAAAGATAAAGTGACATCAAGCGAAAGAAATATTACTCCATAGCCTACGGCAAATAGTTGCAAGAAGAAAAAAACAAAAAAGTAAAAAAAAAAAAAGAGCAGCAAAAAAAGTGAAAAATTACCAGCCAAGAAACTTAAGCAACCATAAGTGTAACAACAACAATAACAACAACAGCAGCAACAACAACAACAACAGTAACAACAACAGCAACAACAATAACAACAACAATGCCAACAACAACCACAACAGCAATAACAACAAGAATGACGACTAAGCAAGAAACACCTAACAAATAACTATATTTAAAGAATACAACAACAATAACAACCGACGTGATAACTACAATAGCAATAATAATAACAATAATAAGCCGACTGTGAAATTTTTTTCTAAACTGATTTTATTTGAAATCCCCTCCGCGAGATGAGAAACAGTTTCAAATTGTTTCTAAATGAAACTTGACTGCATAATAAAATAAATCACACAAGGCCTGAGTTACATAGACCTCCTCAAAGCCATCATTATCGTCGTAGCCGTTGAACAATAGTGAGAAAATTTCCATTTTTTTTTTTTTTCTTTTTTTCGTTTTTTTTGTCTTGTCTCTAATCTACACACACAACATGTTTTTAATATTGTTTGTTTATTGTTGGTTGTTGCTTTTACGCAAACTGGAACAATTTAGCATTAGGAGGGGAAAAGAAGAAAGAATAGAAGAGTTCGAGTTCACATATGCACATTACTAATAAAAATTCTACGATTTCTTCTCAACAACTTGCATAAAATACAAATTTAGGTTAACAACAACTTCGGTTAATATCATCGGAAATGAGAAAGAAAAAGAGAGAACTAGTAAGAATTAGGCTACTGCTCCGCTTGCAATTTATGCAAAAACTTGTTAAGATTGTTGAAGCGAAGAATTTCATACGATTAGTCAAGAATTTCACCAAAGACATGATTGCATTAATGTTGCGAACAGTCCGGTAGTCTTTTATTAAAAAACAACTACTTACTCGACTGCATAATAATTTTATCAAAAGCACTTTGAAAATTAAAAAGTTTTCTTTTAATGCAAAAGTCCGCCTCTTTGCCCATATATGTGAATGTTCCGATGGTATTTAATTGTGCAGCAGGGAATTAAAAGTATTAAGTTATCTTTTTTTTTTTTCTATAAAATTCGAATGTAATTGAAAAATATTTGTTACAAAGCTTAGTAAGCTTAGAAAGATGCACCAACACAAGCCAAAGTCTTTTCCCATTTACGCCTTTGCGGTACAAACCGCATAGTTTCGAATCTAAATAGTCATTGATCGATTTTCGAACACCTTCAACTTTTGCGGATCGCTAATCTTTTACACACGATTGCATCGATTGAAACTGTTGCTAGAATAAGAAGAAGAAAAGTCTAGAAAATCACCACCAATCGAGAAAGAAACGTCCAATTCAAGTTAAAGATCATTTTTTAGGTAGATTTCGTTCGAGATGGACGGACATATGCGAATCTCTTACACGAAACCTCGCAGGGAAACGACTTTCCAACTGTTCGATAGCTTATTGGGTTTTCACTCTAAGCCATCTTTTGTTGTTTGCGGAGATTCAGCTGCATTTTTTCCATTCTAATCCAGTTTAAAACTGAAAAACATGCACGTCACTACCATTGGAAAATTTCAGAAAACGTGAACGTACACATGTACGTTTTATGAAGCCACCATTGTTAGTCTGCAGAATTTATTTTTACACCTATTAATTTTCATAGCTCACTTTCGTGCGCTCGCTTCGAAGGACCGGCGAGAGATCCCTGGTATTTTCATTTAATTTTAAATCTTTTGAAAGCAATTTCTCCTTCTCGCTTAGTATAAACAAACTCCTTAAATGTTACTCTCGCTTCAATGATTTTATGCCCCAAAGAGACCCTTTTGTTGGATTTGTTGAGAAAACGTACAATTGAAATTTCGAACTCGTCATCAGCAACTTCATCCTCCAACTTCTAATTTCTTGGTTGCAGCACCAATGAAAGCTTTCGTATCGTTCTGAGCGTCGTATACGTTCAAACCCGTTTTTGTGAGAAGTGAGTCTATTTCAAAAATTGTAACCAATAGGTTGAACATAAGAAAACAAGACGGACGGACGGATGGACACACAAGCTTTGATCGTTTCAGAAAGCGATTTTGAATCGTTCGGTATAGTAAAAAGCGGATCCGTATGAAGTCCTTCTGGGTGTTGCATACATTCGCCCATTTTTGCACCGCCAGGAGTGTAGGGCAAAGAAATTTTGAAATACCAATCATTTTTTTTTGCTCAGCGAATGCCTCCTGTAAGCACAGCACGATGGTGATCAAAAATAAATTTGATAAAGAGAAAGAGATAGGGCGAGCTGTGCCGTTTAAATAAATTAGTAGGTATATCGTAAATAAATTCAGGAAAATTACTCCTAACTTCATGCTCACAAAGTAGTTTTAGCTTTCAATTTAAGATGGCCTTGAAATTAAGGATTCATTAAGTATTCATTAAGTATGTTCTCTTGCTAGCCTCGATGTTTGATAGTTTGAGCGATAGTTCCTTCCACGCTGAAACTCTGCTATGCTCTGCATTTGGTTAATTGGGTTGCAGCCTAATATGGAATTGAATTGATTAGTATTTGAAGAATGGTTTATATATATATATATATGCTATGTATATATATATATATATATATATATGCCGGGTAGTATATAAGACAACGTTTCTTAACGTTTCTGTTTCATTTTTCTGTTTAAATTCGCGAATTTTCTACATTTCGGTGATAAATTTGAGAATTTACTTAACCTTTGTAAGGCATAACTCACCTAAGAAACCTGTTGTTAAATTATTACCATCTACGACGTGATAAGTTATATCTTATATAATATCTAAAATGTTAGCCTTAACAATATTGAAAACATATCGAAACATATGGGAGAGTTAAAGATACAACATATAGGTCACTGTAACGTTTCTGCCACTAGCTTCGATATGTTGTCTTCGGAAACGTTGTATATATATATATATATATATATATATATATGAAACTAATGACGACAACAATACAATTCGTGACATGTCACTTTAGCTATCAATTTACAACCAGTTAACAACATCCAGTTAGCATGCACAAAATCAGGTCACTATGCGTTTACAGCTATAAACCGAATAAATTCGAATAAAATGAAAAAAAAAAAAGAAAAAATAAGCAAAAAAATTTATGAATATTTTCCGCATAAATCAACATGTGTTGTATTTAATAATTGTATTATTAGGTTTTTTTCAGATGCCAGCAAATACTACGTCAGTCACTTGACTTGTCTTCTTCAGCTCATCTTTTCTAACATGTCTTCCACAAATGCGTACAGCACGATGTGCGCGAACATATATATGTGTTTGAATATGTGCGCACAGTGTTCGCTAGGGGAAGCTGTAAATGAACTAACTCTGGAAACTAGAATAACATGTCGTTGCTTCTCTCTTCCCCATTTCGAATTGCTTCGCATTGGTGAACTGTTTTCTATGTGATAGCAATGTATGCAGCAATGTATATAGCAACGGGATCATAGTTGTGCGATCGTCGTGCTAGTTCAAAATAAGAGCAACCTGTAATTTTTCTCCACTTGCAAGTATCTATCGAGACCAAAAAGAAGGAAAGAAGAAAAAAAAAAAAAACAAAGAAAAAAAGAAAAAGAAAAACTATTACGTACTGTTTGTTTTCGTATGTCGCTGATAATCGTAGAATAAAAATTGCTTTTTTATGCTGATTGCTGATGTTTTACAGCAACAGTTCTGTTAGTTATTTCAATTTTATATCTTTTGCGCGCTGCTGTGGTGTATTCCTTTCAGAAAATGAATTCGTTTTAGTTGTTGTAGTTGATTAATATTGAACACTTGTTATTATTATTATTATTATTATTATTATTATTATTATTATTATTATTCTTGCGGCTGTTGTTGTTGTCTTTGTTGTTAAGCTAACTGTGAAGATGTTGTATTTGAACAAAACATTTCTTAGAAACTTAAACAAGGAGTCATTGCTGTTGCCTTTCATCGCTCAATGCTATGTTCTTCAAATGGTACAAAATTTTTTTGTAATTACTTTTATAGTCGTATATATATGTATATATATAAACATATATACATATAATATAAATTTTAATTATTTTATTAAAATACCAGAAATTTTTTTCTTTCTTCTTAAAATTTCTTTTCAACAGTTATAATCCTAATAATATATATATATATATATATATGTATATATGTATATATGTATATAGGTATATATGTATTTATGTATATATGTATATATGTATATATGTATATATGTAATTATGTATATATGTAATTATGTATATATGTATATATGTATATATGTATATAGGTATATATGTATATAGGTATATATGTATTTATGTATATATGTATATATGTATATATGTATATATGTATATATGTAATTATGTATATATGTAATTATGTATATATGTAATTATGTATATATGTATATATGTATATATAGACTAACACGAAAATTCCGGATCACGAGCACATACTCTGCGGAGAAACGACTTGACATTCAGTTCCAAGTTGAAATTGCTCGTAACGTAACCTGATTCTTTCAAAGGCAGTTGCATTCAAGCAGCACGATGCTGTCAAGGCGCTTTTTTCTGCTTTTCTTCAGTTTTTAATTTTTGATTATTTCTCTTGAGGCTTAAAATTTGAATGGATTTATTTTCTATTTTCCTCACGTTTCCTTGCATGTTATCCTATTTAGTGCGGAAATGAGGATTAATGCGAATTTTCGATATTTAAATTGATTTTGCAATCTTTTGTGACGTCTTAATGTAGGGCAACATGTTGTACAAAAGTCCCCTATTCTTCATTATAAGTCAGATATATAGATGTACTTTCTATAAAGTTCTCCATTTGTCTGTCCGTCAGTCCGCATATTGTTTGTGGATGTAGTACTTAGAGGTCAACAAATTCAAATAGACGATTGGAATTTAACCGATGGCCAAAAATCGAATCTGGTAATGGAAAAGGTCCGGCCACATTTATGTTTGTCGCAATAATTAAGTGCAACTGACAATAAGTTGAATTTTTTACATATAATTATAAAAGACACACATAAGCAGATGAAAAATGAGGGTGAATAGCTTGCAATTAAGACGTTGAGTGTTTAAGATTCACTTCAACGCAAATATTCTTAGGGTAGAATAGTTCTTGAGAAGAATTTGATTAGATGGGATGAAAAGTGTGCTTTTTTCCTTGCGATCATTGAGTTAACTTCTATTGTCGTCACTTTTGTTTGTATCACTCTAACATGATACCTCCCCTTTCAAGCAAAGAAACCGCTATCGGGAACCTAAAATTTAGGCCTATTTTCGTCTAATTCTCGTCCGATCCCTTCCTTCTACTGTCAGTCAGTAAATATGGCAAACAATTTCTTCGCTTACTTTGCTCATTTTGTTCACTTTCACTCCCTTTATCTGCTTTGACTACTTTTCTAAATGTTTTTTTGCTGTACATAATGAACTCAGTTAGATAAATGGCTGCTTACACGTCCGGTTATATTATCTTCTTTTATTACCAATCTATTACTGGATCACATGAGTCTTATGTTATTATTCTCTACTTAGTTATATTGTAAGCTAAAGCGCAGAAATTTTTTCCACTCCTTGCTGTACGTACGAATTTGCCTATGTTCTCAGCCCGGTCCGGTTCCAAATATTACACAGCCACGACACTTGCTTTCGGGCTACCCTTCTACGCTTCTTCGAGACGGCCTTCCGCTGTTCTCAGCCTAGGTTCTTAGCTCGGTCCAGTTCGGAATATTACGCAGCCACGACATTTGTTTTCGGGCTACCCTTCTACGCTTCTTCGAGACNAAAAAAAAAATAAAAACAGTGAGAAATAATTTTCAAAATGTTATTAACCTTAATTTTTGCCAAGTCAATAAACATTTATTTATGTAGTGAGAGTGGTATCTACATGTGGTATAACATAACATGTAACAGACCGTTTAACAACAGTAGCAACAAGAATAGTAAGCAATAGTGCGTTGGTGGTTGCTGCTGATGGCGATGGTGCTAGCAGCGGTGGTGGTGGTGGTGGTGGTGGTGGTGGTGGTGGTGGTGTTGATGGTGTTCGTGACGGTGTTCATGGTTTATGGTTTGAACTAAACTGTCAATAATGATAATGATTGATAGCTTTTTCCAGTTCAGAGTCTTTCTTTCTTTCCGTATTTCTTCTTCTACGTCGTTTTTTTTTTTTTTCTCTTTGTCTCTCCCTGAAGTCGCTTACTATGGCTTCTCATTTAGCTTAGGTTTAATTAACAGCCAGGGCTATTAGATACACAACCTCTTGAAGTTAATTAGCCTCAGGGGGTGTTTGGAGTTCATTGGGTTTGTATGTGATATTTAAAAAAATACAACAGATAGGGTTAATCGGATTTCCGCTCATTGTGTTTTTTTTTTAATTTTATTTTCTTTTGTAGTTTTTTTTCCTTTTTTTTTTTTAGAAGAACTCTTTTTTTTTTTTTATTTTTATTTAGACTTTTCAGAATTGATTTTGCAACTTGTAGAAGATTGGCATAGTTTTCGCGTATGCAATGTAGAATGAGGATAAGCAGACATGTTGTTGACAACACGGGCTGGATAAAGAAGAAGGATTACAGATGGTAAACAAACAAGTAAAAGAAAAAAAAGGGCAAGCAGTTGACAGTTGACAAGATCGGCTGTACAAAACTGAAGAATAAGTATCTTTCAATCTACCCCCAGCCCCCTTGCCCCCCACCCCTTTTCTAAGCACAATCAGTAATAGTTTTGTGACCATATGTTGTTGTCAAACAACAGAACAACATCGGTCGTGTTATCTTTAAGCGCTTTTTGGTATTCTGACACTTAAGCATAAGTGTGAAGACTTCAAAAAACATGACAGATTTGTGATCTCGCCTTACGCCGATCACTAACCATTTTTATTTCATAGAACAGAGTGTAGTCCAATGGTGGAAAGAGAACAAATTTTCAAAAATTGCAAGAAAATATAAAAGAAAAGTACACAGAATGTAGAAGAAAAAATAATTGCTAAACTTTTACGCNCTGTTCTCAGCCTAGGTTCTTAGCTCGGTCCAGTTCGGAATATTACGCAGCCACGACATTTGTTTTCGGGCTACCCTTCTACGCTTCTTCGAGACGGCCTTCCACTGTTCTCAGCCTAGGTTCTTAGCTCGGTCCAGTTGGGAATATTACGCAGCCACGACATTTGTCTTCGGCCTACCCTTCTACGCTTCTTCGAAACTGGCTTCCACTGTTCTCAGCCTAGGTTCCCAGCCCGATCCAGTTCCGAATGTTACGCCGCCACGACATTTGTTTTCGGCCCACCCTTCTACGCTTCTTCGAGGCGACGTTCCACTGTTCTCAGCCTAGGTTCCCAGCCCGGTCCAGTTCCGAATATTACGCCGCTACGACATTTGTTTTCGGCCTAACCCTCCACCCTTCTTCGAGACGACCTTCCACTGTTTTCAGCCTAGGTTCTCAGTTCGGTCCAGTTCCGAATATTACGCAGCCACGACATTTGTTTTCGGCCTACCCTTCTACACTTCTTCGACACGACCTTCCACTGTTCTCAGCCTAGGTTCCCAGCCCGGTCCAGTTCGGAATATTACGCAGCCACGACAATTTTTTTCGCCCTACCCTTCTACCCTTCTTCGAGACGGCCTTCCACTGTTAAGTGTAGGAGTTCATATTTTTCTCCTCGTGCCATGGGTTCGTTTTTTAAAACACTTTAGGAGCACATGCTCTGAAATTATTCTTCTCAGAACACCACAGTATTGAACACCACATCTCAAAGTTTTCCATCTTTTCGACTTACGATCGCAAATTTGCTTTGGCTGATATTCAGGTTTATCTTAATGCTGTCAATCTAATCTAGGCTGCCAGGATACTTTAATACTTTCTCAATCAATTTTTCGAATCGCGATCGTTTACTTGCAAAGTTGTTGGGCTTAATGCGCTGCGCACACATGCGTCAAGCGGGCTGTATATGCTAAATAAAAGTGGTTCCCAGTTTAGTTCGAATTAAAAAAAAAGGTACGATTTCCAGATGTTCACCTCAGATGTAGGGTGTTGTAAGATTCGCTACAAAACTAATGTGATTGTCTTCCTTCCCTTTTTTTCCAAATTTTATTAATAATAAATAAAATTTCACTATTTTTTTTCTTGTTTTTGTTTCTTTTTTCTAAATTATTTTATTGATCATGACACACCTCATAGCAACGACACCAACTCACATTACTTGTCTCGATCAGATACACCCTTAGCGATACGTAGGTTTCTTTCCTTCCACCAAATCATTTACACCTTTTTGTTGTTAAAAATGAAAACAGAAAATAAACTAAAAAAAAAAAAGAAAAATCGCTTTTTCGCATTAAAGCGAATTTTGGATACCAGACATCAACACATTCAACTGTAAATATATCAAAGTCTCAATTGTTTTTTTTTTTTTTTCTTTAATTCGACGCCAAGTCATTTAATTTATGAGTGTCAGATCGACACATTGTTGATGAAAACCTATTCTGTTAAGACGTTTACAGGCATTTTCAAGCTACAGTTGTGGTTATTAATTATTTAGTTTATATACCATTTTTGGCAATGACAAATAGCCCCCTGTACAGACAGAGGGACGGTGCATATAACTAAATCAATGCAATATCTTATATTGACTAGCGAAATGTATGCACTTTTTAAAAGCTATAGGTGCACAAACTCTTATCTTCCGGTGCTGGGTACAAACATCTAAACAAATATTAGTGTGTGGCAACAAAGTTAACATTAGAGTCGAAAGTTTTTTTCTGCAAAACCATCCACACAATAAACTGTCACTTTCTATGACAATTAAGCATTGGAAAATAGCAACAACTGCAACAACGTCAATAGCAACAACATTTAAAAAAAAAAAAAAAAAAAAATAACAAAAAATATTTTTCCCCAAAGTTGAATGAATAGCACTTGGCAGACCGAACTGAACGAAAGAAAAAAAAGAGAAAAAAAAATTGACGTAAGGAGATGTTAAGATTATTATGCCCACTACTCAAGGATGGGGATATGTTAGATCCATCATTCTACAAGGCGTATGTAGATTTTTTTTTAATCAACGTTGAGTTTTGATTCGTTTTGACTTTGTCTGTGCGTCCTTGCAACTTGTAGGAATAAGAACTCTGTATAGGGGGAAGGAAAGTAAGGCCTATGAGAATTATGGGAATTGTAGAAATGCATGAGAAAAAGGAGAGTAAGCAAGAACGGGAATGGTCGAGACTATTGTTGTTGATAGAAGCAAAAAAGGGAAAATAAACCTAAGCCGACAGATGAAAAAAAAAAAATTCTTGATTGTTCGATAAGTAATATTTTCGGGGGAAAGGAGGAATGAATAAGTTTGATCCATACACAAGATACACAAGAAGCACCAGAAGGCGATCGAGCACAATTTATAGAGTCGTTTACGAGGCAACATAGGCAACGTCGTCCACTGAACAATATTGGTAAGTCCACAAGTCTGAATCGATAGACAGCCTAGCACGGGGCGACAAGAATAAGATGGCAAGGGGGAACATCCTGCCTAGACAAGCCTGAGCTAATTTCAAGCATGCTGCATCAACTCGCGAATGGGCTTTGCATCCTCTTTGCAGTCTCTGTTCGCTCTCATGCGAAATTGTTGTCATGTGCCTGACTAAAAACAACCTGCCATAAAGGTCCGCCATAATCTATTAGAAAAAGGGAAAAGAGAGAAAAGTTAGGATGATATTCTTATTCCTATTATTAAAGAATTGAAATGTGAAGTCTCTCAACTTTCGTTATCGACAATTTGTAAAGTATGTGCAGTAGGCATGGGTAGAAAATATGGTAGAGTTATTTACAAATGCCGTATAAAGAGGCAAATGCCCTATAAAGAGAGATATTTGCAAAAGCAGCCACAGGGAGAGGTATTTATAGTGGCCTTCCAAAAGCTTTGAAGAAGAAGGAAAAAAGGAACCTGGGAATTTGAAAGAACTTCGCCGAAAAGATTTGTGGCGTTTGTTAAGCATGTCCTAATAATTTATTGACCTACGTACGGACTAACACCAAATAACGTTAACCAATACTAAATAAATGGAAATGGGAATCTTTGCGTAGAATTTCTCATAAAGTTCGTATCTTAACTATGTGGTATTAAATACGATGATGGATTGAATATGAAATGTTAAGAATTCTCAATAATTCCTAAAACAATAGCAATCTTTTCAATTAATCCTTTAGTATATTTAAGGTTTGTGTTGGGCTCATAAATTGTGTTTGATTTTACTTTAAGCTCATTAAGGGAATGTAAATTAAACGTAACTGTAAACAGTAAGTTTTGATGGTTTGTGACTTTCAATAGCAATAAATGATTGATTTCAACTATGATTGCCGTTCCATTTGGATAATAAGTTCACAGAAGTGAATGCTATAGCATTCATTTTCATTGCAAAAGAAAATGACTTGAGTGCTATAGCATTAATATTAATTGTGATGCAAAATAAAGTCAATGCTATAGCATTCATTTTCATTGCAAAAGAAAAAGACGTAAATGCTATAGCATTAATATTAATTGTGATGCAAAATAAAGTCA
>KK502888.1:128831-144406 GCA_000688735.1 Glossina austeni | reverse complement strand
ACAGCATCACCCATAGAAAACACATTAAAATATTTATAAATTTATCTCCTAAAGCTTGCGATAAATAATCTAAAAACCAATTCTTTTGTCGTTTTTACGTAACACTGTAGGCCTGTTCTTCAATCGATTTGGCCCATTTTGAATTCCAACCAGTGTACAAAGTTTCTGCCCTCATTTTTGCGACCAGGGGAATGTTTATAACAGTGATTACAGAGGCGGACGGACGGACATCCTTAACTCGATTCACCATTTGATGCTGATCAACAATATATATATATGTTTTGTGTGATCTCTGAAGCTTTCTTCTGGGCGTTGCAAACGTTTTGACAGAATGAATATACCCCGCACACTTTTCCACACAATATATCGAATCTGATATTAAATATTCTTCCTTTCGACAAACTTTGTTTTTCAACTTAAATTAATTAAAAAAACTTCTAGAACAAATTCCATTTCATTATTCGTCTCTCGTATTTTGATGCAAATCGAATTGAATTTTATCGTTTACAAAAGTGTTTATAATTGACTCCCTCTGCTTTCAATTGTAAATGTAAAAAAAAAGAAAAACAACATCGTAGTCAATTAAAATTTCTTCGAAAGTCAGCATTTAGCTACCGACCATTAGGCGAGCTATTTTAATTAAAGCTGATATCACCTTGTAACCTGTTTTTTTTTTTCTTAACGGCTTTAATGATCCTGCAAACAATCAAGTATGATATAAAAAGGAGGTTACGAGGGACCCATAGTGTTCTATGACAAAGTATTAAAATATGGTAAATATTTGTTAGGGTTTTTTTTTTATTATTCTTTATTGCAATTTTATTCAGTAATTATAGTTCAACAGAATGACTGCATTAACTAAAACAGAAACATAGTAGTGGGTGTAGTACGCTTGACTCTTGCTTCTTACACCGAGAAATACGCGTTGGAGAAGCCCATCGTCAAACTTTTCTGCCTTAATCGATTTGTTTTCGATTTTCTGACACGGCCGTACTACGGGGGCATGCTTTTTCCTCTTTATCGGCTTTATTGAGCTTAGGGTACGAGTGGCCCGCGTTCTGTTTTCATTCGATTGTTTTTGAAACTTGAACTGCAATCTCAAGTGAAAATCCAGCAATTATTTTGCTTAATTAAAATTTGACGATTTAAAAAAACAATTTTCATATTGACGCTAGTTTTTATATACTACACCATGTATGGTGCATGGCTATGTTTAACTTTAAGTTAAGAATATCTGCAACACCCCAGAACGACTTGAGATAGATCCACCTTTTGTTTTACTAATCTATTTGGAATCATTTTTTACATCAATCTATGCGTGTCTGTCCATCTGTCTATCTTGCGTTCGGCATACAGCTCGTAATTGCAGAAATACTTTGAGGAAATTTGGTACACTGACGTGTTTTGGCCCGAGAACGAACGCTGTTGAAGGTGGTTCCGATCGGATTGCTTTTTCAAACATTCCCCCATATAATGCTCTATTTTAAGAAGTCGTCAGAATAGTAACTGTAAGGTAATGTAGGGTGACCCGCCGCAATTTTTTTACTCAGTAAATGCTGAGACACCCTTACTCCTCCTCCTGACAGCTGCGTTATCACAATTTTATGCTGATGTAATGATGTTTCGTTACAACAACGCCGATTAAGTTGTATGTTTGTAATGATAAAGGAGACGACGGACAATTTTGATTTTCCATCATTTACGCAGACCAAGTATTTAAGCAAAATTAGTAAATTTGTTAGTACGTACTAGAGACGGCATACTTGGTGCCCAAATTATATCTACTCAATAGCAATTTGGCAGTGAATGTTTAACTGCGTATGACGTCTGTACACCATTGTGATCTAAAATTAGAAAATTAGAAAATTATTGTCTCAAATCTATTTCATCGCTTTCAAAGTAATCCCCCTTAGATACAGTAAACTTTTCCTAACGTTTTTTCCAATCCTCGAAACAGTCGTTAAAGTCAATTTCCGTTATGAACTTCAAAGCTTTTTACGATTCAGTTCGTATCTCTTCAATCAAGTCAAAACGGTCTCCCCGACGCGCTTGTTTTGAGGGCATAGCCAGGATTCATAAAAGGCTAAATCAGACGAACATGTTCGTTGTGGAACGATATGGGTTGAATTTTTAGCGAAATGATCTCGAAGAACCATTGCAGAAATCGGGTCGCTTTAGTACCCATCGAAATATGACGCATTTTAGGCCCAAAATATCTTTTAAAATGTTGTCGAAGTGCCAACAGAATGTCTCTGATCCTTAATCGACGTTTTCTCAGCACCACACCTTCGATTTTTTTCACTTGACTTCAATCGATAGAAGTTGATGGTCGTCCGGGACGTTTTTCATTTCCAACCCGTTTTTGGCATTCTTTGAAGTGTTTATACCACATGTAAACATTTCTTTCTTTCCGAAAAAGTTAAAGGCTCTCTCCAACATCCTAAACGTTGTTGTTGTATAATATAAGAAATTTCATTTCGTAAAAAAAATTTTTTTTTTTTTTTTTTTGGTTGTTGAGTAAAGTTGGACTAAGCCAATAAATTTGTGACTTATATGTCCGAAGTGCAATACTTTACCCTAAAAAAAAAATTTAATGCAATCTCTTCGCTCAGCAAATTGACATAAATTGTAAAAATCGGAAGGTAACATTTTTGTGTCATACCAAACCAAGGCCAACTGAAAGATTAAAGATGTTTCTGATGTGAAATTTGGCCATAATGTTACCAATTTCGATATTCGATATATCTCTGCAATTTATCTTGAAAAATTGGTTTCATTTTTGATCTCAATATTATTTCGTGATCTGTCCATCCGTCCTTGTCGGGTGTTCTCCTCCTCATCAAAATTTTATCATTATGAATGTAATTTTCTTTGAATACGAAATTCAGAATTTCTCCAATATGAACAATACAAATTTTATTTGCGATGCGATGGTAATAACCGGACGAATTTAAAATTTAATTTAAAAAAAATATTTCTAAAATAAATATTTTAAAAAATTTTCTTCTTTTTTTGTTCTCTTTTCAGGTTGGTTTCTTATAAATAATTTTTCAACAACTACGCATTTTTTATTGTATCAACAAATAAAATAAAAAAAAAGGAAGAGGAAGAAAACAACTTACTCCTGTAAATTCGGCAAACGCCCTTCTAAAACTGCTACGATTTATATGTAAATGTTTTCTGACTGTCAATATTAAAAGTTCTTTTTTCTACAATTAATTAGAAAACTATAGTCAAACTATTTTACAAAAGTTTTCCGAAAATTTGTTGCACCCAAAAAGGAAACTAAAAGTGCATTTTGTGCTTTAAATCAAAACGTATTCAACAACGAGAAAAAGTAATTTTCAGTTGAAAATTGAAAAAAAAAAAATAAACATTATGCGGTCATTATGACTTCGCTGACTATGAATATGGTATTCTTCAAGGATCTACGAACTCGCCTTAAAGGATATATTCATGTATGTACGATTTTTGTTTTACTTTTCATTTTTTTCTTCATAAGAAATTAATTTTTTATTATTTAATCAATTTAGCGAATTGTATGGTCAGTCCGACTTGTGAATTCAGTGAATACAGTTAAAGTTAATCGTTAAGAAACTGGCTCCGTATTTATCGAGCCATGACCATTAGCCATCATTATCAGCTTGGAAAGCACACAAGCAGAGTTTTTTTTTTGTTCTAATATTAACAAATGTTCAAAGATTGCTTTTTACAAGACTACCATAGACTTGTCAAGTTTTTCTTCTCAGATTATATCCCGGCATTAGTTTTCTTGTACTTTGGGGAAAGGAATCCACTGCAAAGAACTTAAATTCCTATTAAATCGTTTTGAACTTGAAAATGATTACCAAAGCGGTTGGTTAGTTGTGAATATTCAGAACATAAGCGATGGCTTGGCAGCATAGAGGGACTGAATTCTGTCGACTTTGTGCACGAATGGCATACTTATTTGATGATCGCCGATTATATTCAAAGAGATCTTTGAATGTCGAAACTCTTAGATCGACCGCTTTTTCTTCTCTCTTGCCTTCGGTTCTCAATTCACTTATGAAAAATCTTAACGTTAGAAACCAGCAATTGGATGTCTTATGAAAAAATCTGAATCAAACTATATTCACCATAATGAATGAGAAGATTATTATAACTTAAGTAGAGAAAATTATAATCCGAATAGCCAGCAATGCTCAGTAGAGTAGAGCCTTCTTTTGTAAGCCGAATTTACGGGTATATTGTCCTACAAGGTGCCACATAGCATTCGAAAGAAGAGAGTTATTGACAAGGGTCTTTGATTATCGAAACTTTTAATAAAAAAAAAAAAACAACCTACATATGCATACATAGGCCGAGCTTATCCAAGGCATTTTTACTTGTAAGCATTGCTGCCTTTGGCTTATCATTGCTCTTACATAATATGTTTATTATCTTTACAATATTCTCATTCCCTATTTGGCGATTAATATATATATTTGTGTAAGGGAGTTAACAGAAAAACATCGACTTCTCGTCATCAACTTCTCTTTTCATTTTTCTTCCGCTTTTTCAATTTTTATTTTCACTACTTTCAAGGTAACATTTTTTTTTTTTTGTTTCTTTTTATTTAAATTTGTTATAAATTGTATTTTGAAAAACCTATGGGTTGGTGACACATATTAAAAAAGAATATATCGAATGCGTGCCTGTTTGCAAAGGTGTTAAAAAACTGTGATAAGTTATTGTTAACCCAGGCACATTTCATTAGCACTTCAATCGCCATCTGAAAGTGTAGAAATCAATCATTAACCCGCCATAAAAAGAACCTTGAAAATAAGCTTTGAATGTTGTTTGCTTGTTGTTTGAGACGTTAATACCTTATTTGGCATATAATTGTGTGTACTCTACGACTTATCGCTTACTTTTGAAAAAAGCAATAAAACTAAATAACGCTTAAAATTATATCAAAAATCTCGTCGGCCGGTTTTGTGGCAATTTATTAAAATACTATAATAGGTTGTTTAAAAAGTGTACATGTATTTCGGTATAGATGTAGAGGTATATATGTTTATATAAATATATATGATTATATTGGGGATGGACAATACGGTACCATCTTGTTGCATGTTGGCAACAGAGTTTCCGTGTAAATAATACGATAAGCATTTCTTGCACAATTTAAGTGCCAAGCCTTTTAGGTTATATTTTAGTTAAGCTTTGTTTTGCGACGGTTAAAACAATCGGTGAAATCCATGGCCTGCCAGACTTCGAAAGACGGGAAATAGCTGGTGCTGGACGGGCAACAGTACGCACGGCTTATCCAAAATATGATAAAAAATCATAGGCGAAGAGAAATAAATTGTGGGTGAACCCCAAAGTTATCTGGCAGAGATTAAGGAAAATTAAAAAAAGATTGTGGCCAGCATCATAAAATCGATGCTAAAGTGACAGCGCCATCAAGTTAGAGAAGAGAGAACTAGGGCTGCGAAATTCCTTATAACGGAATTCAAAGAAAGAGGTAAAAGAGGTGTCTCTCCACCATCATAAAAGACATGGATGGATACTTGATGATGGGAAGTAGATGTTATGCTCTGATGAATCACCGTTCACCTTGTCTCCTAAAAACGATCAAGTTTATTTAGGGAGGACGCCCCAAATGTAGCCTAGGACTCGAGTTTTCTGCATGGGGGAGATTCGGTTACGATTTCATTCACACAGTGCCCGGATTACTACGAACAAATATCTCGACACCCTCAATGATGTTCTTACTATGGTTAGCATATTGTTGGTAAGCGCCGCCATCTTCTCCCAGCCAAAAAGATTCACTCTTGATTTGCGGTGCATCAGAAAATCATCAAATATTTTTCCTGGCCAGCAAAGTCGATAGACCTCAACATAAATGCGGAGCGTTCCGCGAATTTATGAAAAACAACCACACTTTTTAACGAAAGTGATTTTGTTTAAAAACAGAAATAGTTGAAGTTTTAATAGTTTTCGCAAAACGACTGCACAATTTTTTTTTGGGTGTTGAGTGAAGATGGAAAAGGAATCTACAGGAAGATGACTTAATCTTATCCATTGACATAGGACAGGGTTGCCCCCAACATGATACAATAATAATGTGACATATCAGAGTTGCCCTAACAGTAATTTTGTGTGCTTCTCTACATAAACTAGTTCCAGGATAGGGAGTAGGGGGGAAATTTCCATCTCGAATGAATCGAATCGAAGTAATTGGCGCATGTTTTGGAATTAAGACACTACGCAGCTTTTTCTGCAAGCTATATAAATATTGTCTATATGTCAGGTGTTCATATAATTTCGCTCATCACATATATATCTGCAAGGATGCTTTAAAGAGAAAGATTTCAATGCATTCACAGGTTAGCTTGCGTTAAGCACCGTTAAACATTTAGTGTTTTCGACATTCGCAACAACTCATGAAAGATGTTCAGTTAATTTCAAATCACGTGTCACAGCACTAAATTCAGTTGTGGAGCAAGAATCGGCGGATGAATACCGTTAACTAAAGTCAATTTTATTTTCACGCTTCGCTGATCTACACATATTTCTATATGTGCATATACGGTTGTGTGCGCTTGGATTTCATTGTACGTTATTTATGAGGTTTATATAGACGTTGGACAAGATTAAAATGCCTTCTTTTTGATGATGGGTACGACTAAACTAACAACAAAATAGGAAGTAAACTAAATTAGATTTGGTTTTTTTTTTACCATTCAACGGCTTTCTTCCTATTTCTTGCTCTTCCTTTCACTGTTTGGATGTGTTTTTAAATTATTATTTTTATTATTTTTTGTTTCTTTTGATTTATTATATATATCGCCTAGAGAGTATTTCCTCATTGTTTATATGAATGTTTTACAATTCGATATAAGATTCGTCTCCCATGTTTATGCATAAAGCATATCACATAACGTATTAATTAAATTCAGACAAATTTATACACAAGATTGCTAATAATTGTGTAAAAATTTCATAATGCATTGTTTTAACATTGGGTTGAGAAAAATCGAATATATATATATACATATATATATATATATATGTATGTATGTGTACAAGCCTTGAACACTAAGTAGTAAGTGAAAGAAAGCTTGAAATAGAAAAGTTTTCAGCTTTGTTTTCTTATTTATATAGGATTTAGATCCAAATTTCACATATAGTACCAATCGATGGCGTGAAAAAAGGCCAATAGGGACGAAGAGCAAGACATGTTGGTAGCTTAGGGCAAAAATTTTGGAAGGGCGATCTAGGTAGACACACAAGCATACACGAACATGTAAATGAATTATATAGTCCAGGGTTCTATAAAAAAAAAAAAAAATGTCATTCGCGCAGTAAAGTTGTTGTTTCACCACCCGTGCCGTTCTGCTAAACTTGAACATCGCTCACATCCGGAGCAATAAAAATTATATCTCAATTATAGCGCCATCTGAAGAAAGACACCTTATTATGAGACTATGCGCTTGGATAGGTTATTCCAGTGGTTTCCAACGTGTGGGGCGCGGCCCCCTAGGCGGGCGCGATACTGTTGCAAGCAGGGCATGTAGCTGTTTCCAAAATATTATTTTCCAATACAAACCAAAAAAGTCAAATAGGTGTCAAAAAAATGAATCAGCAGTATACGTAATCCACAGCCGCGCATTTTTGGTGTACAAACGCTAAAACATCCAATTCATACTCTTCTTCGAATCGAAATATCTCGCTTTCGCGTTTGGAGTCGAGTACCGGTGGGGCGTGGAATCAAAAGATAAGTACTTGCAACATCCCGGTTATTCTCGTGCTTAATCGCGCCAAACTTCAGTGGACAGAAGCAACTGTTTGTTTCGGTTTTTTGTTTTATTTTTTAAAGGGGGGCGCATTACTTTTTTTTTTTAAAAGGGGGGCGCCGGTACAAAAATTTTGGAAACCACTGGGTTATTCCCTTTGATTTTCTGGAAATGAATCTCATCACTCGGAATAATTTTGTTTACTTGCAATTTAAAGCGCATTGGAAGATCATATAATGGAACCATGAAATATTGAGCCTTCTGTAGAAGAAATCAAAATTCATTTTCATTATTCCGTTTCTTAAAGTAACACTTAAAGTAACACCTATCATTATGTGGTACCCTCTTTGTGCTGAGGTCCAACATATCCTAGGCTTCTATACGATTTTTAACCACATATTAAGTTCAATTTCACCAAGGCCCTGTAAATATTTATAGCTAAGCCCAGTTCCATTGCTGATAGTATGGTTTTTATCTACTACTACGATGAAAATAGCTTTTCTTTTCTCGTTACGTTGGCAACCTCTTAATTAACATCTTTGTCAGTTTTCACGCCAATACCTTCGATATGAGTTTTTTTATATGCTCCACTCACTTAGAGAAGAATCTGGAATATTAGTCTACTTTCACGCCAATACCTTCGATATGATTTTTTTTATATGCGCCACTCACTTAGAGAGAGAAGAATCCGATATATTAGTGTAAAAATCTTGCCACTTCTTGATCGTGTTCAAGCAGTCGGTAAACGTCTTCCTTATTTTCCCCTTAAATACGTTTGCGAGTTTTAGCGCCCAGGACTGTATCTGCAGAAACTTTTTAAATCGAAAAACTATTGACGGTATACGTTTAACCCCTTTTTTGCTTTCTATTTCTTTCAATTTCCTTCATACATATTTTCATTAGTCGGTGCTCTCAACTTATAAGTTAGTCTAGAATTACTGTTAATTGAACTTTAGCATCATTTCGCTTCGCGAGAAGGCATATGTGTAAAATATATACATGTTGCATATATACATATATACATATATACATGTATACAAATATACATATACATGTATACAATATACGTATATATATATACATATAGACATATATACTTATATATATAAAACATATATACACATATATATCTATATATATATATATATATATATTATATATTATATATTTGTGTATGTACATATATATGTGTTTTATACGTTTATATATGCCATATATATATATATATATATATATATATATATGTGTGTGTGTGTGTGGCTGTGTAAGTATTTTTATCTCTTCCAACATTTCGTGATATACGTTTGTGATACATTTGTTGTGTTTAGTTATTTTTATTATAGAAATAAGAAAAAAAAAAAATACATTACGTTACGATATGTGTTACATGATAAGATTGAACAAATAAAGTGTATTGTGTTGTTCTTCTCATGATGGTTTTCTATCTTTCTGCCTGCATATGCGCTAATGTGGTTGCGTCTGCACTGTAATTCTCTATTGTTAAGGTACGTGCATGTGCCTATGCATATGCGTACATATGTATGTATGTATGTATGCATGCATGCATGTGTGCTCACATGTCAGATATTTTGCTTGTGTCAGTCGTTGATGCCTGCCTGCCTGCCTATGTTTGTTAGTGTATACAAAAGCCATAAATTATTTTTGTAGAATGCAACAAGTGCCTCAATTCTGCTTTCCTTTTTATCATTGATCTGTAAATTTCTTTTTTATTTGCTTTTTTATGCTTTTCGTAAATTAAAATGATTATTTATTTCATTGAAATTTTATTTTATTTTACTTGAAATTTGATTTTCATTTTATTTAATTTTATTTAATTTCCATACGTTCGAAGCATAAGAGTGTATGTGTCTACTATCAACTTTATTGAAAGGTCTCGCTATTAAAACAATTTACGGAGATTAACGGAGAACAGAGCAAGAGACTTACTTGTCTGCCTTGCAAATTGCGGATAGCATTTATAAGATATCAGAGAGGTAGGATTTAAATTTGGTTACCGGAACAATCGTTAAACTATGTTCGTGATCCCTCGAACTCTTCTTACAAGAAGTAAGTTAACTTACATGCAGACAATCCAATCCGTTATTGAACACTTTCGCTCAATCATACGCGTCGTCTTAAGAACAAAGGAAAGTAAGAAGGAGAAGCCTCGTAGAGATTTAAGAAAAATGAGGATAAGAAGGACGAGCTCTTCTTTATCAATTAACTGCTCCTTCGCCAGCTGTAGGGTTGTCTACGGGCAATAGTGAGAAGCCTTCATACTTCTTCGAATGAGACAAACACGGCTGCTCAGGAAAATCGCTCCAGATTCCAGATATCCAGATTTTTACCCTCTAGGTTGCTGCAAGCTAAGACCTGAGCCGGGAACCGGCCAAATTTCTTACGCTTATTACTCTAATACACGAAGGGATTAGAATGAAAGATTAGAATAAAACTTCTTGTACTAGACATGTATTTATGTTGGAAAGCATGGCAAGACCCCTCCGAACTTTGATCGCATCAATTTAAGGCTCGAATTCCACGTTAGATGATTTGCTAGTATTTAAGTACAGCTAATTCTCTTTTTACACGATAGATACGTTCCCAAAAAATATGTGTAAAAAAAAATTAGTGTAAAAAGAGAATTAGGTGTAGGCAATATTAAAAAGTTCTTGTCAGAGTTCACTTAATTTATTTCGTCCTTACACATTTTAATTTATTAAATATTTTATAAAAAATAACTTCTGCTTTGGAAAAAGGGAATTATATCTGAAATTCATAAATATAAAAGAAGTTAAAAAATATTAAAAATCCTGTTAAAATAAAATAATTCGTGTAAAAAGAGAAATTTTTTTGCTTTTTAACTCGTGTTAAATCAAATTCGTGTAAAAAAAATCGTGTAAAAAGAGAATTGGGTGTATATGCTTTGACCTCTCGGAAAAGTGCGATTTCTTAGTTGGCAAAGCATTATACTATTACTTGAAGCATATAAAAATATATACAAAGTTTGCTTTAAGTGAATCATTTTTAGGCTAAACTAATCTTTTCTTTCCATGGTAGTATTCCTCAAGCGTGTCTCTCTTGTCTTGCGTCTGTCTGCTCACTCATTATCGTTCCCATTACCGCGTCGATCGAACTGTTTACTTAAACATCTTCGAACACAGGTCTGTTGGAAGAGAAGATCCCCACTAATCCCCACTCCCCACTAATAGATGGAACCAGTTTTCTTAAAAAGGAACGGAGGCATATACGGAGACGAGAACAGAACTTAGCATTAAAACTCCCGATTAGGCCGAGGTTGCAAATGTTGTTTTTATTTAGGTGAATGTCCCTCAGTCCCCTCTGCACAACCACCGCATATGGAGTCTATTCTATATGCAGTTTGCTTAATTAGTTAGCACAGTAGATAATGTTGCGTATAGATGTTTACTACGACATACGCAATGGTTAGCGAAAATATCTCTATAGGTTTTTCTGTCTTCCTTAGCAATGTGTTTATCATGGCGTTGGGATGCTAAATATTAGTAAAGGGTATGTAAACTTAGTGTAGGGTCAAAAAAGCAAATTTCTGGTCATTTTTGACGAGAAGGAAAGAAAAGCAAAAGTATAGACTGACAGTAAGTGTCGTAAAATTAAGACTAAATCGAATATACTTTCGATGTCGTTTTAGTTTTATTTTTCGTCATAGTTTACTTTTAAATTCTATATCGAGTTTGCTATCTGCGCTACGGAACGCTTATCACTCCCATCTAAGCTAGGAACACTATATAGAAATTGCTTATTTTTTTTCGTCATGGTGACCCGGATAACTGATACCGCTGCAAAGAGCACACATACAAACCTGAGCACTATTTCAGATTTTTGTTAGTAGAGGATGCAAATTGTTCAAATTAATAAGTTAATCGTTTTTTTTTTTCAACGTTTGTTTTAGCTTCTTAACCTTGAAACTGTGGAACCGATTCCTTAGTGAAATTTGCGTGATTTGTTGACTTTCATATCTCGCGCACGTAGGAGTCAAGCATGAATTTTCTCTTTCCCTGCATTTTCCAGTTTGCGATTTAGAGTAATTCATAAAACTGACGGACAGACAGAAGGAAGAGTAGACAAACGGATATGAGCGGATGAGTGAGTGCTAACCATCTATTAAAAAGTTTTCGAAAGTCTCTAGTGCGCGTCTCAATGCACGTTGCAAACAAAATAGAATTGTTATGTGCACTTCGTCTCTCTGTTGGTGGTGTTTTAAAAATAGAAATTAAATCTAAGTTATATATGCGAACAGTTAATTAGTGTCTTCCAAAGTGTTAGTGCGCTATAATGCTCTCTAATGTATTGCCATTATTTATCAGTTCAATTCAACTAGAACAACAACAACAACAATAACAGCGATAACTTTGTATCACTGTCTATTATTGCGATTGTTGTGTCACAACATCTCTTTTTAAATCATTTTTTTTTTTTTTGGTTTTTTTACTTTTTTTTTTTTTTCATAACGTGTTATAACCAATTATCACGATATCTGTTCGTATTATTGCTATCATTTATATTGATGTTGTCGCTGTTGTTATTGTTGCTGATGTTGTTACTGTTGCTGCTGTTGTTGTTATGGTTGTTGAAGTTTTTAAACAATTGCTATGTGTTAGCACAGCAGTAGTCTATATTTAATTTTCACGAGTATATCTCATGCAAACTTGCAATTACTAATTGTGGTCTTGTGGTAGCATATGGTAGTTAAGCAAAGCTGAAGCAAAGTTCTCCTTTCTCCTTCTTCTATCCCTCACCCGAGCATACGAATAATCCAATTTTGTCCAAACTTTTGCATCCATTCAATGCTGCGCCAGTTATAGCAAACATTATTCATTTATGTATAAAGCTTTGCCCCCTTCGTCTGCGTCTGCGTCTCTGTTGGCGAAATTCCCAAAAGAACTAAAAGTTAAAATAAAAAATTGAAGGCAAACTTGCGTATATTGACCAAAACAGATTATGTTTGTAAGCAGGTGTAGAAATCTCTGCAAACGCTAAAGGCCAAAACGAAATTGCGAAATATTTCCCTTCATTACATAGAGGAAATACAGTGGATCTCACTTTAGAAATGCGTATAAATTTTTATGAAAAATATGCAAAATATTCCATAAATTTGTCTATAAAATGTACATAAAACAATAAGAAAGAGTTCAAGTTACATATGGTTTTGGTGGCTCTTGTCTTAATTGCTAATATGGCCACTGTTGCAGCAGGCGAATGATTTCGCCAAATGTCTAACCTTTCCCTTTCATAGATGCGCAATTTTTGTAGACTCATTTATTTTTTGAGGTTATGTCGTGTTTTAACTTTTCATAATCTCTAGCTTCAGTTTTCCAGCAGAAGAGAGAAGACATTTTTTAAGGGGCTATGGAGATATGCGAACTATCCGACGTTCGCCGCAAAATTTGATTCCTATTATGATTTTTCGCGTGCAAACGCCATTTTGTCACCATTACAACAGTAGCGACAGGCAAGCAATCGAAAGAAGAAAAAGAAAAGAAAGAAAGAAAAAATTAATTGTTTGCACTTACTGTCCTCCATAATCAATATAGGTTATGAAGTACGTTATAGGTTATGAACTATGTTTTAGGTTAGAAAGTACGTAAGAAGTCTCTTCAGAAAAAAAAGGTTGAACAGAACAATAGTTTTCCGTAATAGCGCGTTTATAGCTTACTTGTGTGCCTTGCAAGCACATGTCTATAGAGAACTGAAAAGTAGGCAATGGAAGTGCCCTCACGTCTGATGAGCAAAAGAGGAGAACACTTTATTCTTATTCGTTATTCGATTTTATCGTTTAAAACGCGCCGACTAAAACGCACCGGGTAATATGGAGACAATTTGTTAATGGTCTATAAGACTTGTGTTAGTTGCGAATCATTGTCGATTCGAAATTCATTTTCTGGATCAGTCTTTTTCGAAGATAGTCGAAGCCGACTTTCCGTACGCATTGAAAAAAGGCATACAGCCATTCTCTGTGCGTGCGACTTACCGAGGTGGGCATCCTATCTCTCGTTGACGACCCATAGTTCACATCAGTCGTACACCACTTTTGTCATAGTTACTCTTGCATTCGGATTATACCTACTTCCTGAAGTTCCATCCAGCTTTTTTCCCTTTTCTCCCTTGTACAGCAGGTATCCACCAGGAAATGCACTACTACTTCTCTGTAACCCCCAGAATAAGTTCGTTGACATGTACTAAGTCTTGAGCCTTCATAGTAGATCATTGCTCTACAAAGAGTTTGCAAGTAGACGATTTCGAACATCCTCGACGATTTCTCCATGATGCGTTCTCCTCGCCGTGAAGTCAAAGATGTAGATCGCTTTTGAAATTAACGTCTGCACACTGCCGCGAGGGTTGATTATAAAAAATGAAACCCAAAGGCTTATCAGTTACTTGTAAGCGATAACTGGCGCCAATTCTGCATCTGGGTGTGTCTATACCATAGCTGGGAGGTAGTAGATATGATAATTCGGGCTTGGTCTGGCACCCCCCATTTGGGCAGGGCGAGGCTCATACATATCATGTAATCTTTTAATGCCCGTGCGATCGGTATAATCCATATAGCCCTCACAAATATTTCCCGAAGAGCCACACTCGACGATCACGTTGTATGTCACTTCCATGCCGAAAATGCAAAGATTCAATCAAAAATCTAAGAAGTTCGTGCTTATGATAGTCTGTTAAAGAGTTTTTCGGCAAATAACATGAAAAAATAGGATCGCACTTATCGTCACATTCCTGCATAGATCTCCGGTGTGCTTCGCAAAAATGAGAATTTTTGCTTTACTTTAGATTTTTAATTATCTTTCATACTTAGTTTAGCAGATGCCATTTCCTTACGGGTTAGTTTCATTTTGTGGCGGTTTGCTGTCGTCATGGAAATTTATCAGCTAACTACAATTCAGACCTATTGACTTATCGAGAGAGAACGACGGCATAGAGTGCAAAAGTCAATAAGAAGAAATTAAAAAAAAAAAAAGAAAGAAAGAAAAAAACTTAAATTAAAAAAGCCTACTAGTAATCAACCCCAGAGGACGAGGGTATATAATAAACTAAAGGTTATGTACGTATGCATTGAAACAATCTTGTACACGTTCATAGATTTGGGCCATATTTTCATTTATTTGCATAGCGCAGCCATATAACGTCGACCGACCGACCGACCGACCGACCGACCATATGTATGTTTTAATGCAACCTTACCTCGTGTGGGCTTATTATGATAGGTAAGAATTCATTTATTTGTGTTAGGTTTTGTTAAGAGCCTTTTCATCATCAACATCATCATAGTTATCATCAGCAACGTCATCATCTCTTCATCGGCAACAACATCAGACATGAATGAAAATGTTAAACATGTGTAAGAATAGAAGAAATATTGTTGCAACCTTCCTCTCCGTACGAGATGGGCTAGCAAGTTAGTGAGCGAGCGAGCGAGTGAGTGAGTGAGTGAGTGAGTGAGTGAGTGAGTAGCGGCATGTATACGCGTGTGCGTGTTGTTGCTACCATTTATTCATATAGATTTCATTGTGAAAGAAAATAAATTTTCAATTTTTCTTTTTTTTTTTTTTTTGTTGTTTTTTGTTTTCATTTTTTGTTTTTTGCCCTGCAATGTGTTGAACAGAAATTGTCGTGTGTGGTGAAAGCATTAGTTGTCGGATGCGTTTCGAGGTGCACGTACCATTATAGGTACATATTGCACCATACATACAAGATTATTTTATTAATACTAACTGTATATTCGGTTGAAAAAAGAAGAAGAAGAAGAAGAAGAAATTGATAAATTGTTTA
>KK502888.1:84758-101383 GCA_000688735.1 Glossina austeni | reverse complement strand
TTCCGGTAAAAAAAAAAATTAGTGTTCCGGTAAAAAAAAATTAGCACAACACCACTGGTTAGAACATTAAACGAAATCAGACCAACACGCTGAGGCAGAACATGTATGCGTTAGGGGATATTTAAGAAAGGTTTCTGAGTACTTCAAGGTATCTATCCCCAATTTTTGATGGCTGGTTTGAAAGCATTTCGAAGCTTTAAATATCATCGTAAACTCTTTAAATGAGTCCAAGTTAAAAATTCTAGGCAACCAGAATTTAGAAGTGGCCAGTAATGTCCGTAACTAAAATTCATCAAATGTAGCGAACGTAATTTTCTTTTTCCTTGTGTGCATATTGTCAAGTCTACCTCTACTATGTTACCCTTTAATATAAATATATATATAAATAATATATATATATATATATATAAGACACCTCTATCAATCTGACAGTTGTTTTGTGGAGGTGTTTTCACAAAGACCGGTAAAGTTGGACAATTAGTCCACAGTTGCCATTTCACCGTCCGAACAAGACGCTTCATTATGAACATTATGAGTAAAATTTTCCTATCAGAGTCTTCGGACGTGACTTCAATTGGTCCAAGGAAGCACTCGGAGTCATTGAAAAGGCACACCTATACGGTTCACAAGGTTCCACCAAATTTCATAATTCTTCACAACGATAAAACAGAAACTAGTGGTGCGTAATGTAAGATTCGGTGCGAATTAAATAAAAACAAAATATTCTCTTCGCTTTTATTTTGTTTTGCTTTCAGATGATTATGGGTAGATACTTCATTCCAAATAGGAAATTTTCATTTTTACATTACTTGAATTACTGGAATTTCAGTCAAGTGTTACAATTTGCTCAGTTTGTTGAATGAGTGACAGTTGATTGATATCAATAAAAAGCGTTAAAGATGTAATTATGAAACAACTGTTTGCTGCTTTAGTTTTACTTGAGAGAGAGTAGCCTGTGCTAGTCAGTATATTTTATGCAACCGACAAAAGCTACACTCTTACTGAAAAGATTGGACAGACATAATAAGCGTATCAAGAATATTTTTCGAAGTATATTGCGACATATTGGATAAGACAAATCCACGAATTATATATATTTCTGATTAAAATAGCATTCTGACCTCAGACGGGCAAACGAACGTCCTTCTGTCTGCCATCTCTTGTTGCAACACGTAAGTCGCATAAATCGAGATTCGATGCAGAAAAGTAGCGAAACATCTAGAAGTCGTCTACTGATTCACCCTTTACTCATTTACTCTCTAGCGGATGCATCTATCGCAACTGCATCTTCTCTTCTTACCTTATAAAAGTACAGATTGGTGCCAGTAATTCAATTCTTTCTCTAAGCAATTAAAAAATGAATCGAATCAGTGATGCAATCAAGAATATTTTGAGTCTGTTTTTTTTACCAAAGATACGATGTAAGCTTCAATTATAAAATAAGTTCAGAATAGAAACGGATTGCATTTCACTTTAAATTTCATAATTTTGTTGCGATTCGGTGTTGAAATGCAATCGCCTCCTGTCGACCGCGCTCAACCTGTTGATTATCCCTAATGTAAAACTCTATATGGCGAAAAGGCGAAAACGCGAAAGTGCTAAAAAAAACGAACACAACATAAACAATGCATTGATATGTGGGTTATTGGTTGTATGAATAAAAAATGCGTGAGAGTGGTGCTGTAGTGTTTGGTTTGTTGTTACGGTATGTATTTTAGTTTTGGGTGAACACCAACAGCAGCAGCCATTATTTTTGTTGTAAACACAGCTGCTACGGCAAGTTGAATAATAATTTTTTTTCTCTTTGTCAAGCTTACTATCGAAGCTTGAGCGTATACTATTTGTCTTTCCGTTTGTCGCAAAGTACATGTGAGACGTTTTGATTAGTTAATGATGGTGAGCCGATTTACCTCTGTTTCTATCTCCGTCTCTATGTTCTCTAATATTGGAGGGTTCGCAGACGTCCAAATTGAAACAAAGCCCAGTGCATTTAGTTGGTGGTCGCAGAAAAAGTTTGTTAATGGCTTTAATTTCTGGGCAAGAGTGCATACAAGAACGCGCATCATATACAATCTCCAGAAGATCTTTATCTAAAACCTAAAGTAAATATTTATCCGAACCATGGCAGACTTTTATGAAAGATTGAAAACAATACGGCCGCAATCACCCTACAATAAGCACAAAACCCTTAACTTGCCAACCACAAGGAATATTCAGATAAACTTCAACACAACTACAACTATTTGCTAGAACCTGTTGAAACGTTAGTGAAAAAAGCTCGGGATTAGTGGCATGCCGACACAGTGAAGATGTTTCAAAGTGGCACAGGAGACCGTAATAGAAAATAAATCCTACTGTTCAGAGATTAGGTCAGTGTAAAATGTTCCAATCGAATAACTGCCATGCGTCCATATACTTAATAGATTTCCAGAACACACTCGAAGTGATTCGCTCGTGGCAAAATTCTTACGATCTACTAGAAATTTGTAATTAAAACTTGCTATAACTACTTAAAGGCTGATCGAATATTAGACATACTCATCTAGTTACCAAATCTCGACGGGAACCCATTCTAGAAAACAGATTCTTGAAATACGAGAAATTTTGAACTTAAACTTAAAGCAACCATTTCGTAGGAGCGTTTAAGGGGCATATGTTAGAAGTTGCTATTGAATGTTTGACATGCTCATCTCAATGGGAGACTACATTCCGTTCTAGAAAAAAAATTCTTAACTTAAACCACCAAGAAATTTTGAAATAAAACTTGGAGCAACTACTTTGTAGGGCCTCTTAAAGTGTAAGACGGTTCAATCGAATAATTAACGTAGTCTCCTCAATGGGATAACACATCCCGTTCTAGGAAAAAGATTCTTAACTTACGACCCACAAGAAATTTTGAGCTAAAACTTGGAGTAATTACTTTCTAGGACCGCTTAAAGGATCAATTTAAGAAGGTTCGATTGAATAATTAACGTAGTCTCCCCAGTGGGACACTACACCCCGTTCTAGGAAAAAGATTTTTAAGTTACGACCCACAAGAAATTCTAAGCTAAAACTTGGTACAACTATTTTGTATGGCCACTTAAAGGCTTACTGTAAAATGATTCAGAGAGAACAGAGTTAACAGACGTTAATGGGACACTACACCCAGTTCTAGAAAAAAAAGATTCTTAGCTTACGACTCGCAAGAAGTTTTTAAATAAAATTTGTTGCAGCTATTTTTTAGGGCCACTTAAAAAGGTCAGTTAGTACAAGAAAACAGCGATCGAGCAAATAAGACGACCATAGTTAATAAAACCATTTATTTTTTCGTATATAGTGCTGGGAGTCACAAGATTCGTCTTAAGACAAACGCAATGGTGTCAATTGTCTTCTTTTTTTTTGTCATCGTTTTTCAACATATGCTTTTGCGCGCGAGTGCGCAAGCATCGTGTGAATATAGACAGACACATATATATATATATATATGTACTCCATGTATATGTTTGTTATTGTTCACAGCTTCAACAATTCATTTAGAATTGCATCATAACATCACCATAACATTATAGAAATGGGAAAACATGTCAAAGAAATTGTTTACCAAAGTGTATATGTAAATGTATGTGTGCAAAGTATGTATATTGGTGGTTATTGCTTCTGTTTATTATACCGGAAATAGCACTAAACATAAAAAGGGAGCATCTGAAAGCACTTAAGCATACAAACAATGGCATATATATGTGTATCGAACATCATATCATAGGCGAATGTTCGTTTGTACGTTCGCACTTTCTTTCATTGAAAACTGCATTGACAACAAAATTCACAGCAACATATGCAATATGCAGAGAGCGGAGGCGGCGTACTTCTGCTTGATTTATATCAAAAGTATTTATTGACTTTTCTGACGCTCATGTCGAACGAATCTACATCGACATATCTACGCCGCCTTAATTGTTCAAGCATTAAATGAAAATAAAAGAAAAACTTTTTTTAAATTTGTAAAAAAAAAATTAATTAAAATTTTTATTTTTTCATCTTTACAGATATCCTCCTGCCGAATGCGCTATCGCAAGGCAGCCTGGGGAGCAATTCACTGTCGGGTGATCGTAATAATGGTGGCAGCGGTGATGGTCTCATATCCGGCGGCCACGAACAGCTTAGTGCCAACGATAAGCTAATGCTGTCATTGGAAAAACAACTAAATATTGAGATGAAAGTTAAGAATGGCGCTGAGAATATGATACAATCATTGCAAAGCGGTCATTATGGACGTGATAAGAAACTGTTGGCGGAAGCTCAGCAAATGTTGACCGATTCGAAAGCGAAAATTGAATTCTTACGTTTGCGCATCTTGAAAGTAAAGCAGAACAAGGAGCATGCAAACAAGCTGGCAGCTCAGATTGTCGCAAACGCCGAGGAGAATGGTGGCAGCGGAGTTGGAGGTGTTGGCGGTTTAATGCCGCAACGTTTGGAGACATCACTAGAAGAACGCATCGAAGAGTTGAGGCATCGTTTACGCATCGAAGCAGCTGTAGTGGACGGAGCTAAAAATGTGATACGTATTTTACAGAATAATAAAGTGCCGGATAAGAAAGCGTTACAAGAGGTAAGCGTAAATTAATCTTAAAATAAAGAAATAACTTAACATTTGGAGGAAATATTTTTGGCTTGTGCTTGTGGATAAATGGTAAAATGCAAAAAAAAACCTATCGCCGCTACTATTGAGGGGAATAGAAAATACTACCCGTCAATAATCTGCTTATGGAATGTGGAAAACATATATATATATTTTTTTTTTTTGTTTTTTTTTTTTATAAAGCTGGGAGAGAACATCCCGTCTCTCCAGTGGAATAAGATTATCTACCCTAAGACATTGCTGTATGTGAGTAAGATCCTCTTATAGAATTCTGGAATTTTAGTGCGGATACATATTACACACTAAAAGGGCCAGCAGTAATAATGCTGGTTACTGTTTTTATTGCAGCATCCGGGAAATATTATATGCGACTCATGTTAAAGATTATCAGAGAGGTAAGTAGGCATAACAGATTTGAGCACAGCGAGCAGTGTCGTCGAAAAAGTGTGCATCTATTTGATTAGCTGCAAATTTACCTTCAGATTCTCGGTTGTTGTGAAGGCCACAAGAACGATAGTCCGCCACCTATTGCTTTAATAATAAGAAATTTGTCAGTTGGAATATTAAAAAGATACCGTTATGAAGCATATGCTTCGCTTTAGCACCCACATAATGGCGCTTTAGCTCATTTCATCTTTCGTCGTGAAAGGCTTTTAAAAGTCTATAATAAATCTTTTTTTACACGGTCTAGTTTTTAGGATGATAATGCCACAGATAATCTATTTGTGCCAAAGTGAGGTCATTGGGAAGCTGGACTTCATGTAGGCGGTCTCATCGACGGTTAACGAAAGGCTTTGTAAATCCATGCCATTCGGCCAGACACTCATTCAACTCATTCTGTTTGCGTTGTGCAGCTTAACCTGTAATCCACACGCTATCCCTCTACAAGAATAGTTTGAAGCTTTTTGATTTGCCGTCGCTTTAGAGAAGAAGGGAAATGTCAGGCATGGTGTTCATGGCTAAATTAATGAAGTATGATATCTCTGCGCCCTGGCAGTGTTGGTTCACCTTTTATTTAATCTTTCGTTTAGGGTTCTTAGGCGGTACTTTCCTGTGAGACACACGCAGTGCCGGACCAATTTCGGGTCTTCTATGTAATGTTATATGCGAATTAGAACACTTTAGACCCATTTTTCAGTTCCTAAGACTTCCGGGCTTTAAGAAATATTAAATTAAGTGATTGTTGTTTTGTTATGTAATGCATTAACATCGACGCCTGATCAATTGATACCGTATTCTTTTATAATTAAGTTGTTTTTTTACATTGTTTTGTATTTTTAATCGTAACGTTAGCTGTGTAAGTAAGAGAATATTTTGTAGCTAACAACGTTAAATAAATATTTACAAATATGTGAAATCGATTGAATGTCAATGATGCCATTCTTGCCAGTGCAACTAGTGGACCCACACACCCCTTTAATGCGGACGTTTACGTGTTAGTTCTTGTACAGCTATACAGCTATCAGGCGAATACCGGAGATTCATTGTTCAATTCAAATATTTATCTGTTCAGGGCGGGTGTGTGCACACAAGCACTTGTCATTCGGCGTATATTATCCCACACATGTTGTAAGTTGAAAGCAATCATGTAATTTTTTGTGTAAGCAATTTACATATAAAAGTTATTTCAATTCATGATATCAACTATTGAATGGAAAAATGGGGAACCTATACTTGGAGTTAATGCATCATACATGTAGTAAGTACTTTAAGGCATATTTGCTTAGTTTTGCTTACTTACCCTCTTTCAATTCCTTACTAGTTGTTGTCATTCACTGGGTAGATGAGAGGACTTCATTCATTTCAGTTTCTCCTTTGCCCTTGAATGCTTGAACTCGCGAAAACTGTGTGGAACTAAAGTAAACATTCACCTCGGACGGAGAAATAGTGCAACATGCTTATCGAATTTGTATCCTGAAATTTACATAAGCCTGCTTAGGGAGGTCCGAAAAAAAAAATGGAAAAGTTTCTTAACATTATCCCGAGATAGGATTCAGGTGTTTTTCATTTACCCTCCGGTTAGTGACTATCGATTGCTGTCGAATGATGAAATTTACCATTTTCTGTATCCTTCGCGTTGACCTAACTGTCTCTCTAAACTTGTCTCTCTCTCTTCTTCTGTCCTCAAAACTTGCTGAAATTTATATAAGCCTTCTTAGGGAGGTCCGAAAAAAAAAATGGAAAAGTTTCTTAACATTATCCCGAGATAGGATTCAGGTGTTTTTCATTTACCCTCCGGTCAGTGACTAGCGATTGCTGTCGAATGATGAAATTTACCATTTTCTGTATCCTTCGCGTTGACCTAACTTCCTTCCTTCCATCCTTCGCGACTTTCTAACTGAGTTTCTATCCTCAAAACTTGCTGAAATTTACCTAAGCCTGCTTAGGGAGGTCTGAAAAAAAAGCCATAACGATTTAATGAAAAAAAATGTTTATATTATTTGCAATAACTAACAGATTTTATGAAAAGTGAATAAGTGATAAAGAATTTCATGTTAATAAAAAGTTAAAAATTGATTAAAATTGATTTCATATTGCGGTTGCGAACCGCAACGTACGATATTAACGATAATCTAAGAGCATACAGACACACATCAACTAACTAGTAAAATACATACACATTCATAAAAAGATTACTTTGAAAATTATAGAAAAAACAGAACGATGAATGAACGAGAGAAGAGAGCCCTTGTTGGTGTGTCCGCTATTTGACGCTAGAAGAAGACTTTCTTCTCAAGGCAAACAAGGGAAAACGATGCAAATATTTCCTGAAATGAATGAATTTACTATTTTTCATTTACATTCATTTACTTCCGATCTCAAAACGTCAGTTCTTACCATGTATTGTACGCTTACGAGTGTTTGCGTCGTCCACGACAGAAATTTCCTCTGTAAATCTGTCTATTGGGAGTAGTTCTTAGTCTGCAGCGATTGACCGAATAGCTGAGCATTTGTGTTTGATTATTACCGCTGAAGATATTTTGCATTATTTGGAAGATTGAATTATCGAAAGTGTTTCTGTTAAAGCCATGAGCTGGCATAAGCGGCATATATGGAATGCAAGTTGTTGCTGTTCTTAGATCAGGTTGTGCCATGTAATGAGTTTTACATATTTTCTGCAAACAATAAGACTTCATAGAAAGGCTTAGGCTAGGATCAAGCAAGAGTTGGCCAAGTTCGCGAAATCCTCGCGATTGATTGCAATTTAAATCGAAACTTATGGATGAGAGTTTAGCAAAAGGTTTGGTTTGCATTGTTTGAATGATCGCATTCTTGACATTAGGGGCATCTGTTTGCGTAGCCGTTGTGGCAAAAATCATTTCATCCCTAACTCGTTTTGTAGCTGATGGTGGGAAAGCAACGTTTCGAAAGTCAAACTTCTCCTGTTCGGACCGATTGTTCTCGACATTTTCTTTAGAATTTTCTGTGCTCTCCGCGTTGATATCGTGATAAGTGACAGCGATTTCAGGGATGTCTTGTAGCAAATCCTCCAACAATTAATTTGCACTGTCGTCAAAATCGTCAAGAACTGTAAATGAATTTTATGGATGTTCATGTTCAGGCAAAAGCTTAACATTTTTATTAACAAATTACCTAATAATTCCGTATTACCAGCTGATGAGGTATTCTGAGCACGTTGTGTCGAACTTGACGGGTTATTGAGGAAGGAATTCATTTTCTTTTTTTATGTAATATGTTTAATAATTTTTTGAAAAAATCTTTTCCACCACTTTTATTGCATTAATTTATCTCGACTGAGAAAACTTGAAAATATTTCTTTCGAGAAATTTTTCAAAGCCTCCTTCGATATTAATCGACTAACCCAATAAAGCGCAGTAATTGTTCGGTATACATATTCCACCTAAGTTATGTAGTAACTATTACGTAACAAGTAAATACAGTACAATAGGTTAAGACCGAATTTTAAATACTACCCTATCTTTCATGTTTTGCCTTTAAAATACCCAAAATTTTATTATATTCCTATGTAAGGTATAACTTTTATAGTTAGAATGAGCTCAAAACTGGAACCGATGCATTCTAAGTTTAGTGCAGTTACATTTCTTTTGGCGAGGAACTCACTGTGCTTTAAGAACTTCATTACAAAACCCCGGTTGAGACCTTATCCGCCTGAATAGCTTGGTAGGTAAAAACGGCCTTCTATTAGGCGAGTGTTCGCGGGCCCCATTTTAAAGTGCGGTCGAATTTTCTTTGCTCATAGCTACAGTGAATGCTCAGTCGGTGAAAGCATGACGGTTGGGCACACATCCACTAGTCTACGGCCACACCACCTTTCTATTTCTTTCTTTCTCTTTCCTCACTTCTTTCTGACGGTCTCTGGGTTACGCGAACATGGAATATTCCAAAGTTGGTATTTAAAGCATGTGAACGGTTACTTTTGAGAAAAGCATCTTACATCGGAAAGTGCGCAAGAAATAGACCGCTATTGTCCGAACTAAGCGCAGTCGGTTTGTATGCAAAATTTTTATTCTTAATCACAAATAAGATTTTGTTGTTATATATATTTATTTGCGGTATGTAGGCCTATGTGGGAAGAGGTCCGCTAAACGATTATATTCCATCCAATATTTTCATATTATAAGTTATATTTTTCACCGATCGTTGTATCGATACTATTTTTTTTTCAAATCATTCTGAATTTTAATAATTGGGTTAAAAGATGCAAATGAGAAATAAGAAAATATTTCGAAATTTAGAACCTATAAATTGAATGCAAAAAATATAAAGACAAGCAATAGACAATGTGACGGGCATGTCCGCGATTGGTTTCATAAAACGTGACTCCACCTCGTGTCCTTGGTATGTAATTGTGAAACTGCAATTCTCTCATAAATGGTCCCAGTTGCCGTATATAGGGCATAATTGCCTGCAGTGTTCTCATAGTTCGGATACCTGGCAGTAGCAGCCAATCATAATACTAACATACATCGCAACGTAAATATATTTTTCTTAGCAATGAATATGCCGGGTTTTGTGCCAAATAAAGAACGTTAGCCGATAATATTTTTTCTTTGCCCAAACGATATAAAAGAAAATCTCTTCTATGTTGTGCCCTAACTGAAAATGAAAGGTGGATCGATTTTGCGAATTCCAGTCGTAAGAAGGCTTGCTATCGATATGGGCTGCAACATTAAACCGCTTTGACAGCAAGACGATAGCTTATGTTTGGTATGACCAAGAAACCATTTCATTCATTCATATGGCAAAACAAGTCTATGATACGTTCGGTGCACTGAACTGGAAATCTCTGACCCAGATAGCTAACCCCACGAATTTGAGTGCTTCCTACTATCACTCACATGTATCTACAAGAGACGCACTTGCTGAAGAGCGCTTCATTGTTTAAGAAAATATATAAAACTTGCTTGATGCTTTTTCACCGAAGAGCAACAGCTTTCTCGACGTGACATCCACACATTGTCAGACAGGTAAGATAAGCAATACTTTGAATAAAATATTTTTTTTAATCATTTTTGTACAATAAATTTGTATTTGCTATACAAAATTTCCGGCTTCATATTTACATACCTGCGTGAGCATAAAAAAGCGTTGAGCAGTGACATTATTTTCATATTCTGTTCTACCCACCCAGAGGACGCTTCTTGCGAAATTTTTTTTCTATTTTGTAGGAGCCGTAATTTGGTCATATACATTCTTCCAATTTGGGAAACACTGATCAAAAGAAAGCATAGATGTGTTGTTGTACAATTTTCACGTTATCTTAATCATGGTTTGAATGTTGTCGCTTGAATGTTGTTTGCTACTTAGGATGATAGAAACAATTTAAGAATAAAACCTTATAAAAAATGTTGCAGTCTTGGAAGCAACTTTCCTCTTACTTGCCTCATTCGCCTCATGCTTCATATACATGATACGTGTGAAAAATTCCTGCTTCTTCACGGAGTTCTCTTCTTTAAATTTCTCCTATATCCGTTACTTGTGGATCAAAACGTATTTAATGCTATTCTTTCCTTTTGGGAAGCGCTCGTTGTTATTATTGTACCATACTTTCATCTATTTTCAGCGTTGCATTGCATCTGTCCAAGTAGGTAAGAATCGCAACTGCCAGGACGGTGTCGACGGGTTCACATCCCTATGCGGTAGTGTTTACTTTGCTTAACTGCTATAGTACTCGGTTGGTGGAGGCACAGCACTTGCCGATTGCCCACAAATTCACTAGGCTGCGACTCCGACCACCCTGTTTCTATCTCCTTCCTGACGCCTTTCTGACTGGCACCGTGTTACGCGTATAAGAGTTATCCTCCGAGCGATTGGGGATTTCTAAAATTGTACGCGATAGTAAAATGTGGCCCTCTCATAAGCCTTAGGCTCAAAAGCGTAGAAACTGCCCGTAATTGACAACACTAACTAACTGACTAAGATATCCATTAATATACACACAACGCAATAAGTCGATGTTTAAGATGCTGCAAAAGGCTTAATATAAAAATTCTTGTCGATTTTTGATCGAATATGAAAACCTCCTGAAAAATATGTCACTTGCGCTCGTTCTTTCACCGAATGCAAATAAGACGTTAAAATTGGCGGCAATCGCTAAATTGTTGAGGTCGTCAAGTGTGCTTGTTGTTGACAACAAGAAATATTAGTAACGTTTAAGATGCTGCGGAAGTTCTTGTTGCATTTTGATTGAAGCTTAGGAATACTCTGTACATGCTTCCAGATGACGTTCTTCAAACGGCATATTGGAATTCTCAAGTGTCCTACTCGCTTAATCTCAGCTCTTCTCGAACTTTTTTCAAACCTTTTGCAAAATACACACATACCTGTGGGACGTTGAATGATAGATTAAGAGAGAAACAAATTCTCAAGTATCTAGAAAGCCCAGGGATTTGAATAATTATGAAAATATTCTTGAGCTCTGAACAATTGGTGTTAACTTAGCAAATAAAAGAAAAATCCTTGTCATACCATCTGGAGAGTGTAGAGTGTAGCTAATCTTATCTGGAACATATTTAAACTAATCAATGGGCATAAATGCTTTAAAATGAAAAAATATCTCCCCTCTCATCGTGTATTTTATTAAAACTTTGTTAGCTCGCGCTTGTATTACTTGATGATTGCTATGGACGTTGCTTCTCTAACTTACGTTTCATTTCATGTCGACTTATTTACCATAAGTGTGGCCTATATTTACACACGAATCTCTGCATATGCCCGTAAGTATCATAGCTTCAGTTAGGGAGGCTTTAAACCGCAATGCATCAGACGTCGTCGTGCATTTTGCGTTTTGCTCTTTATTTTCTCATTTCGCCCATATGTGGGCCAACTATTATTTGCTGTTGCAAACAGCCATACGGAGAACAGCCAACAAGCGTGAACAGCTTTAATTAGCATTTTATTTAACAGACTTTATTTACATTTCTGGCTTTTATGCCTCATTTAAGTTTTATATACACATGTACATGCATTAGTTGCACACTTTTTTTTTTATACGTCATAAAATTTGTATTTGCTGTAATTTTCTTTCATATATATATTGAAGAAATTTGATTTTTTTTTTTTATTTTCTTTTTTATTATTTCTTCGAATTGTTTTTACAAATTTACATAAATTTGTTTTTATTAATTTTTCAATTTTTTATGGTTGTTTTGTTTAATTTTATATAACGAAAACTAATTTGCTTCTCTTACTACGTGTATTATAAATATTAAGGCAATTTGTTTTTTTTTTTCCTTTTTACAATCGTTGTTCTTAAATGATCCGTTAAATATTCAAGCACGTTGGTCAAAAGATATTGGGGCGCGTTGTGTTTCTTCTTTGTCTTAAAAATTCGATTTTTCAGGTAATTAAGTCGCAATTTTCTAAAAACCATATTTATTGAACTGAAGGCCATTTCATCATTATGAAGTTACTTTAAGTATCCACCGGCTGACTTCAAATTTTAATCGTAACTTCATAAGAACGTGGAACAGGGAAACATCTTATGCTTTTTTTCATTGGTTCACTTTAACGCATACTGATGATCGAGTTTTGACAAAGACCTTTTTAAAGAGGGGAAAATTTTAAAGTGCTTGATATCAGGATATCCAGGATGAATTGGTCTCAACAAACGAAAGCGTTCAATAACAACTGAATCGAAGAACGGACACAAAAGATCTGCTGTCATGCTGTCGTGGCTTCTTAGCGCAATTAATGTTCGGCTTAATGTGACAAAACTTTCATAACAACATTGAAGGCACTGAGCTGCAGTACAGTCTTACACTCTCCTTATTTTCTGCTCGAAAGGGGTTTCGATTCTTCCGATAATATTTAAAAACCCCATTCTTATACAGATAGCCAACAAAGCCCAGGATTCCTTACGACATCAGAATTCGTACTCTGGTGGTGAAGGAGGAGCAAGTGTTTGACCGTCGATGGGCAATATTTCGGATAAAATACGTTTTACTGCTTATTTGGAAAAAAGGTGTGTTTCGCTCAGTCATACATAACATAAATTAGGTGATGGACCTAACTTGGCTAACAAGGGAATTTCCAAAAGGTACTACCTAATGCGGTGGCGAACACTTTGAAAGGCCAAAATCTATAACCACTAACAGAAACACCGCTTAAGTTCACCAAAGAGCGCCGCGCGACCGTCAAATTTAACTTAGCGAGATAGTGAAGGCTACGACTTGCCCGAAGACAGATATTGATTCAAGGTTTAGGCCTGAGGAAGTTGATCACATTTTTGGTTCCGCGTTTTTGCTCATATTGGACTCAAAATTTACAAATGCCTGGTGGGGCAATTTGGGTGCAATAAATCAGACTACTCCTGAAGGAAAAAGGCAGTCAAAGAGCGAATTACAAAAGGAGGATCGCCTGCAAAGGAAACACAGGCTCCATCTTCGACTGAGAAATTAATGGCGACTGTTTTCTGGAATAGTCTTGAAAATCGAAAAAGAAAAACACAGTTAATCTCTCTATATGTAGCTAAAGTAACATAAGAGATTCGAAAAGTACGGATTCTTGTGGGATTGATCAGCATTCGAACGAAAAACTTCCATTTTTTCTTTTTCATGACCCATCACGTAGTGAAAATCCCCAATTCGTGTAACATCGTGAAGGCCAGAAAGAAGAAGAAGTGAGGAGAGATTCACTCGGTAAGTGTTATGCCTTTACCGGCTTTGCCCTCACTAGATCTCCGACCAAAGTATACCCTTCCACACTGAGATTTGAACTCGCGGATAGCTACTTAGTGTTAGTTGCGATTCTTACTTACTCGGCTATTCTTGCGGACAATTTGTTGATAAATCAAAGTTTAAAGTATGTTATCGAAGATCCCTCAAATAATGCTCTTCACAATGTTGTTTTTGTTGTTGTAGTAAAAAAGAATGGAAATTGTATTGCAGATTGAATTCAGGTTTTCTTTTAATACACTTTTCAATTAATTTGCTTCTAGTACCACAATATTATAAAACTGTGTTGCCCTCTTCAAGTATGATGTAGTTTTGTCTCTGCCTGCGTTAAAAAATCTTAAATCTTAAGTTTTTTCCATAATAAACGTTACATTTTGTTCAAAAATTGACAGAAACTGATTCGTGCTTCTTTTGTTTATTATTTACTGCCTTGAAAAGTTCGATTGTTTTATATATTTGCAAACTGGGAGCATGCTTTGATTCCGATAGCCTATGATGCGAACATTTGCTGACCACACGACCTACGTAATTGCAATTATTAGTAATAAGTTTCTTCTTCGATTTTATCACGTTCTCTGCCAAGCTACTTATACGTAGGTCTCCACGCCCTATGGATAGATCCATAAAATAGGTCGTTTGTTGTATACGAATGCATTAAGTTTGTGTGGATGTATATAACATCTAAAAGGGCTTGAGATAGACTTACGTTTTGTTGGACTCTTCGATTCAGAAAACAACTCTAAGCTTGTATGTCCGTCTTATATTCTTGTGTTCAACCTACGGCATGCATTTTTGAAATATTTTGATGATTTTTTTGACATGATTTGACGCAAGGATGAACACGGATGAAAATGGTTCGGATCGGATAACTTTTTCGACCACTTCCCAAACAACGCTTTGCTATACTCTACCCCACTTGTGATACAGGATGTATTAAGTTTGTAAGGACATATGTAACACCCAGAAAGACTTAAGACAGACTCATCTTTTATTATACCGACCGATGCAGGATTTTCTAAATTGATCTAAGCTTGCCTGTCCATCCGATGCCTACTGATCACCATTTTTAAGGCATTTTGATGAAATTTGGCACACTGATGTGCTTTGACCGAAGGACGAACGCTATTGAAAATATTTTGGACCGCTCTCCATATAACGCCCTATTTTGAAATTTCAAATAACTGCAATTCTCAGAATGTCTCGACAAAAGTGACTGAACAGTGGTATTGCGGCATTCTAAAATGATATCAGAACTTTGGATCCGCTGGGGTAATTTTTGGAACTGCTTCTATGAAAACTTAAATTGGTAAAAAAGGTTCGAAATTTCATGGCGAACATTGGTTCGTAATGGTAAATTGATCAAGTAGTCATTCTTGCCGAATGTAAACACGTCGATCTATGTTTTTGGATACCAATGCATATAAGGTTTCTTATGAAGAGGGCGAACGCTTTATTTGCTACTGGATTTCACATAAAAATGAAATGAACCAACTTGGAACCACATGGGTCTATTTATTTCTTGGATCCCATTTTATATAAGATTTCACATGAATAGTAAGGCCCTCAGAAAAAAATTAATTTTTTAATATTTATAATGAAAGCTGATCCATAGTAGGATTCACGATGGGTTATAAGAGTTAAGGCTATCACAAAAAGTCTAATTTCTGTACTTATGACAGAAACTGGAAAACAATAAAATTTTTAAGAAATAAATTAAGTTTGCGAACTATGGATCAAGTTATACGATGCTCCGAGCATCCTCTAATATGCGGGTTTTCATGAAAATAATGTATATTTTTTTATGTACGATGATCAAAATGAGTGAACAATTGTACGAAGTGAGTTTGTGCAGGGTATTTAACGATGGGCTGTTGCCCACTATAATGTGTTTACTTGTTGTATTCTAATATCTTAATTTAAAAAATTCAACACCATATATAATCGCATTTTTACGTGTACTGAAAACAGTACACGTGTCAGGATATGTGCTAAGTACAATGCTGATGAAGAATACAACTCGGTTAAAGTAATTCAGCGTATGCTCACTTTATAAGACCTCTGGCGTACGTTTGTATGATTGAACAAATAACAAAAGTCCTAAGCAATGACCAGCACAACAGACCTTTATGCAAATTCAATTGCGGAGTGTACAAGATTCGTCATAAAGCGTATGCCAAGTGCTGTCTTCTTATTTATTAATTTTTAATTAGGTCACCAGCACACACTCAAAGTAAATACATTCTCAAAAGACTTTTTTTATATAATACTCTACTCTTTCAAAAATTAATAAGCAGCGCACACATTTGTTATTCCGAGAAAATCCTATATTCATTCTCATGAATTTTCTTCACCCGTTCGTTGCTGTGACGAAATGAACGCAATTTCAAAATTTCATTTATTGTTTTTATGATTTTTATTAGCGACTAAAAAGTTCTCTTATTAAAAACCTCTCTACTCTTTTGAAAGAGTAATGCAACGTATTATAGAACACGACCGAGTTGATTGCCTTCTACTACTCATACTTTTTCTTCTTCCTCTTCTTCTTCTTCAGCTGGCAACCATTTGATCTTTTCAGTGAATTTTAAAATTTTCCGGCATTTTCATTCCGTTTACTTTTTGTTGTTGTTGTTGTTGTTGTTGTTGTTGTTGTTATTGTATTTTTATATATTGTTCACATAGAAAAAATTGTTTTTCCCTCCCTGTACAACATTTATTTTCCAAGATCATTAGAGACCTTCGTGGCTACAATTAGTTGCTCCGAAGTCGTGGCAGTGAGTGAAACGCTTGTATGTTGTTTGTGACATATATATGCGCAAAAAAAAAAAAAAAAAAAAAAAAAAAAAAAA
>KK502888.1:67472-83193 GCA_000688735.1 Glossina austeni | reverse complement strand
GTGGTGTAGGGTATAAAGAAAGGACAATGCATTTTTCGAATGGAACTGGACAAACCTACTCGCTCTTGTTCGTTACAACTTGAACTGAGAGATGACTAAATTGTGATGATTTTGAAAATACATTTTTTTTTAGCAATATTTTCCTTCGGAAAGATCCCAACAGTACTACATATACTTTAGCAGATAGTAGGCGTAAAGACAGACAGAACTAACACTATATACATAAATAAATCATTCCTAGGTATTATTTTCATTTATAAAATTTGTTAAAATATGCCCTTCCAACACAAACAGCGGGTCAATTCGACTATATTGACTAAATAAAGTTAGCTTTCCTATACCCCTCTGAAAGAATACTGAGAACGTCTTTGCTTTCTATTTGATTTATAAAAATCATTTCAGTTATAGAAATTTTATTAAGGGAATGGCATGTTCTCATAGGAAAACCCCAATATTTAGAGCAAACTGTTCGAAAAAAAAAAAAATATTTTTTATCCAAGCAATTATATGGAATAAAATAGAGATTAAATTAAAAAAGGAAAATTAAAAATAGGTCAGCGATTTATTTGAAATGTGAAACTCTTTTTACTCTTGTGTGAAATTCTTTTTACTCTGGTGTGAAACTCTTTTTTATTCTTTCTGTTAATTGATTTTTATTCTTTCTGACAGTTGAGTGTAAAGCAAATCCAACTTTTTGGAAAGAACGTGAGGTCCTTTCGTCATAACTTCTTAATCTGAGTAGTATTGGTCTTACTCTATAATCTGTATGGACGACTATGAATTTCGAGTTTTTCTTCCTTAATCGATTTTTAATCTATAAAACGAAACCTAAAAATGCATTCTGATAAAGGTTCTTGACGGTGTGTACGCGCATCGAAAGTGTAGATTTTTTAAGACACACCCAGCACTTTCAGCACAAAAAGATTGTGGCTTTTATCCTGGCGTCGTAATCGGGCACTAGTTGCTTTGATTTTGTATCAACCTTAGTGTTCTGAAGGAATAGTCATACCAAAACTGGCCGACATTACTTTTATTGTAAATACAAGGTTGTTATTGACCGCAAACAGGATAGAAAAAAATTACTTGTGACTTCTGTTGTCTCTACTCAGAATACGACTCTTAAGATACACTTTTAAAACTTTTCGTAAAGACTTTAAACAAACAATCAATGAGGTCTGTTCACAATCATTCATTTCAAAGAGCACGGCCGCACGTCAATGTAACAAAAGCTGTGAACACCTTTACTTTCAGTGCTTCTTGCCTGTTACTCATAAAGTACAACTCAGGCATCATATGAATCTCCACATTTACCCTAAAAAGAGAAAAATGAACCGCACCCACCCAACAGTGTAGAGTATAAAAATTTCATTCTTTTCCTTTTTTTTTGAGATCACGGTAACGGATATAAAAAATTCGTTCTCGACCGAATATAATTTTCTTACCTATTGTTTATAGCTAAAAATGTATTTCATTAGTGTAAAAAGATTCTCACTTTAATAGTAATAATAACAAATACGAAAATTATATTCGATCACGCCCGACCTTTTTATACCCATCACTGTTATCCTAAAAAAAAAAGGAAAAAATTTAAAATAACTAAATTTTCATGCCCTATAATATTGAGTGGGCGTGCATGATTTTTTCTATTTTCAAAATAAACACTTTTGTCGCATAGGCATACTCTTGTCCTTGGGAAACTTTGTCTTCTCCAAATTTTTTTTGAAATTTTTAGGCGATAACGGGAGAATGTTTACCATAGACACTACGCAGTTGGCAGATGGACAGATGAACAGACAAACAGAACAACATGTTTACGGGCATTCCAAACATGACACTGGCCACGCATTTGTATACTTAATGGGGTTTTTGAAACTTGTTTCGGCGCGTTGCTGTAAATGTATTGAAAAAACATTGCAATTTTGATACACTATAATATTGGGTAGACGTGGTCTATTTTTTCGACTTTCGTACCGCTGCTACAGCATCGCGTGCGGAATAGGCGTTAAAATTTTTATACATTTTTCTGCTGAGCAAGAAAGCAATTTTTTATTCCTATTTAGAAACAGATGTGTTCTTAGTTTACATGGTGCTGCGGGCATGTCCTGCGACCGATTTGGCCCATTTTCAATATCAATCTACGTGTAAGAACCAACAATGTTCACCCTAAACTTGAGCTCGATAGCTTCATTTTTACGGCCAGGAAAATGTTTTCAACAGACATTACATAGACGGACGGACAGACATGCTTAAATCGATTTAGAATTTGATGCTGATTAAGATTATATATACTTTGTGGGGTTTCTGATGCTTCCTTCTGGGCGTTGCAAATGTTTTGACAAACTAAATACAGCCCTCATTCTCCGGTGATGCATAAAAACATATTCTTAATGTTCATAGGAGCTTCTTGCTAACAGAGTTAAATTTGCTTCTCACTAAAACATTAAACGGATCTTTTTTGTTACTTGATAAAATAAAAGAAAGTGGTTAAGATTTTTTTCTGCACTTCAAGGCGATCCTAATATAGTTGTGAAGTCCGAATCGGAATTGATTGCTAGGAATATATTGACGAGTCCAATCTTTTCAAAAATTTAATGCTTTTAATGCCTACACTTGAGTTTCATTTTACAATCTTGGGACAGAAATGAGTGCAAATTTCCTTCGCTTGACACTTCTAGCATTGCCTCCCAATGACGGGCAACCTTCTATAGAAAACACCTTCTCTTTTTCTCTTCTAGTCTCATAAAGATCAATGTCCATTAGCTGAATGAATAAAAAGATTAGGATCATCTCTTTCTAATGGACCTAAGAAAGGGACCGAGGACATGGATAATCGAAATACGAAAGTGTCTTTTATTTGCGTAAAGTATAATCTAAGACAGTTGTTGGTGGACTAAAGACTCCGGTATTACATAGGGCTCACTCATATCTAGGACTTCATTCTGACAGTCCAGAAGTAGTCGGCCTTCTGTCCAGAAGTAGTGGGGCTTCCTGGGAAGTATTATTATTATCAATCCACAGACGTCCCTAGGTGGTTTACGAGGATACATTGAATTAACTCCACGGTGTTCGAAGGCACGGGGAGTGTGAAAACGCATACTCAGCGCCCCGGGGGTGATTAATCCCAAAATACCAGTGGAGATACTTAAAAGCACAAAGTGAACCACCGCTCATCATCAAGTACCCTACATCGTACTACGGCTATTCATGTAATGACTTTTTAAACAGGAGGGGTTATATGGGAAGTGACCGAAGAAGCCTTTCCAACAGCGTTCGTCGTTGGGCCAAGACATGTCTGTCTATCACATTTCATCAAAATATCTTGAAAAATGCTATCTTTATTTGGGGGACAGAAGAAAAACGAGACGGACAGACAAGTCTAAATCAGCTCAGAAAGAGATTGTGAAAAGGGACAAGATAATAAAAGGTGGGTCTGGGTGTTGCATACATCCGCACAAACGTACAATGCACACCCTTGTACCACAAGTAGTGTACGGGTATATAATATGTATAAATATTTTTTAATCAGAAAAGTGTTAAAGAATTAAATAAATAAAAAAAAATATCTATATACATATACATATATACATGAAAAAAAAGACAATTGAAAAAATTTTCAGACGTGCAAACTAAACTCTATAGTAATAATAAATTTTATTAATTCAAATGAAAAAAAAAAAATATGTTTATAAGAAAGAATATGAAAATTCTCATTTGAATTGAATGCTTTTGCGAGAATAAATCTAAAGAAACGGAAAAGAAAGAATGAAGAACGCATAGAAAAAAAAATATGTAAAAATTTATTTTCATAACGTTGACCCCAAAAGCATGTATAAAAATATATTTTCGTGTATTTTTATTTTTTATTTTTGGTTTTTTTTTTTTTTCCTTCGATCATATGAATACCGCTACAATGACGGCACACAAGCCAAGTCATATATTAAATGTTAAAAAAAAAAAATTGATTCTTAACTTTATCTCGTATTTGAGAAGAATAAATTTTCACTTTTATTTTGTCTGCGTACAGCATCTTTTAACAACCGACGGAAAAGCAGAAAGAGATATTAATAATTAAAATAATTATTATCTTAACAAAGCGTATGCTAAGCTAACTGAACACCTTGAGCCAAAAGGCAGGAGCAAAAAAAAAAAAAAAACAGAATGGGTAAAAATAATTTTGTGAAAACTAGAACAAAATATTAAAAGAAAACGACAATACTTTTAGTTTCATTATTTTTTTCTTCTTGTTTTGTTTTCGGCTTAAATATAAATAACAATTTATATGCGGTCATAAATTAGTATAAACGTTTAGCAAAAAATATATCTGACTGTAAGTATGTAGCCCCAATGTATACGTTTCTTGTTTCCTTGTTTGTGTAAAGAGCGAAAAAGAAATTCTGTTAAGTAAATAAAAAAAAAAAAAAAAGAAAGGAGGAATGTATAAGGAGAAGAGAATATATATGACTTAGATAGTAATTGGGACGCTCACAAGATTAATTTCCTTTTAATCCTTCCGGTTTCGGTTAAAAAGAAAAATTAGCCTCCTTAACTGATCTAATCAACCGATAGTAACGGAATTTACTTGTCAATAACTTTAGTTCCTCAAAAGCTATCTTCAAATCCTTCATCTTCAAGCCATACGCTGAAAATATTGTGGGTTTGCGGTAAGAATCATAAATGCACTATAGATTAGTCACAGAGATGTGGATGCTTATTTAATGAGTTGACCAGTTACTTAGCTGCTCGAATAACTCATCACTGCATCTAATAGCCGTATTCTGAGCAGCATCGCAAAGACATCACAAGTCACAAGGCATTTTTTTCTGTTTGTTTTGCCCGACTTATTTAACCCGGTTTTATGATAAAACTATTCCTTCGGAATACCAAACCCGGTTTTATGATAAAACTATTCCTTCGGAATACCAAAATTAATAACAAATCAAAAAAGCTTTAGCAAGCATACACGTTTATTTAGTTCTACGACTAATGACCGATTACAACATCAGAACATATCTCCAAAGGTCTTTAGTCCAGGTCCAGGTGCCACTTTTGCACAATTTTTCTCTTATTAGGAAGATCGCTTAAGGTTTCATAAATCTTATCCGAACTTTTATAAAGAAAAAGCAATCAATGAAAAGTTTTTATATGTAATTAGAAGGTTTGGTTGAAATTAAAAACCAATTAGATTAAAAACAGTAAACCAAAGTTGGTAAGAATATTGTATTGGGGCACTACGAACCATTAAATATACTCCATCACTCTACAGATGCTCATTTGACAACTTTTCAAAATAAGCCGTTGTTATGGGAAATGGTCGATAAAGTGGTTCGATCGAGCGGGATCTTTTTCAGTACAGTGCATCCCTAAGCCGAAACTGGTTATATATCTGAACAATTGCGATCTAAGGGAATAGGGTAGACAGACAGACAGACAAGCTCAAATTCCACGAAACTATCTCAAAAATTGGGACTTTTAGTTTGGACACAAGAGAATAAGGTGGAAAGACGGACAGACAAGCTCAGATCCATTGAGAAAGTGAATCCAAATCGATCGCTGTAATAAATGAGTCTATTTTAAATCTTTTAGGGCGTTCCATACAATGTTATGAGTTTTTTAACACAAGCTCTTCTTTAGAGCTTCGGATTAAAAATAATTAATAACAACGATAACAGAGAAAATTAATGATACAGATCACGTGATGATCACTCATTAGAAGTTCTTCAAGTTGTAATAGTCCATTCAGTACTATCGATTCCCCAGAAGATTGATATCAAGCCAAGCCTATATAGGAATTATTGATATATGAATTAATAAAATTTGTAAAAACACTGTTAGTCAAAACAAAATGCTTAATTACAATCATTATAACTTAAAAGGAGAAGTTAGTTAACAGTTTTAATGAAGACAATTCGCTGCAGTTCAAGATGAGTTTTGTTGCGCGTGCACGACAAATTTCATATAGATTATTAAAGATACCGAAAATCTCAAATGGAAGTCTAGTGTTGTTAAATTTACTGCACATAACAATAAGATGGACAACGCGACACTATACCAGATGACGCCCGTCCGACCCTCTTTAAATAAATTCTGTCATATGTATGATTACACGTGGGTCTGTTGAGCATCTTAATCTCTCCTGTGATAAAGTTGGCATCAATTAGAGGTCTAAAGTTTATTGAAAGATGAATTTTGTAGAAAAGACGATATTCGTTTGACTTGCTATAACCCGATATTTGCCTTTCCAGTCTTGGGTGATATTTCGAATTAGACGGAAGGCGCCCTTGGAGGAATAATTGATTAATAAGATTTCCCCATCAAGCCGAGGTTCATCTACTAGAAGCGGTGGGGTAGTGGTTGTAGGGTATAACAAGTGCTTTAAAATTTTGCTTGCTTCAATGAGTTCGTCACATTTAATATAGCCTTGTAAATAGCACATACGAAACTGTACAACTTTTCTGTGTAGTTTTGTGCGTTTTATATAACCGCTAACGAAGGATGAAGTAGATTAAATTTTACATTACTTTTGGTAATACCTTAAAATATATGCAGTCGTGATAACAAGAAGCATGTCACTCGGTAGTTGCGAATCCCAAAAATTGACACAGAAAAGTTTCAAATCAGATATTATTCACTAAGGTAAAGTGGTCTGAGAACAAGAAAGATATTATATTTGCTTCTGGCCAAGTCTTTTAGTTTCCATCACTAGCTTATGTACAGTGTTTAATTGCCATTTAAACCGAATACTAAGTTACTTAATTTATATCGCCGATCATATTGTACGTAGAGTCCATATTTATGGATATATAAATATTTACATATATATAGAGGTGTATAAGGTATTTAGATAATTTTGTGATTTAAACCCTTTAATTAATTTAGCAAATTTAGTGGGATCATAGAGATAAAAAAAAAAAAACAGTTTTTTCTCGACAAGATCTAACTGAAGGTTTTCATGGTGAGACGTATTTCAATGCACTACAAATCTTTGAAATATCTAGCATGGTAGATCCTCCCTAGTGGTGGGTTTAATATGATGCATTAAGAAAAGGAGGAAAGAATAAGAATATAAGCAGATGAACATAGGGTTTTTATTCTTTATTACCAAAGGAAGAGGAGAATATTCATTTTGTCAAAACGTTTGCAACGCTTAGAAGAAATACCCCAAAAACCATATATATATATACATATATATATAGGTATATATATTTGAGCAGTATAAAATTTTGAACCGATTTGGGCATGTCCGTCCGTCTACCTGTCAGTCTGTTTGTGTAATACCTAGTCGTAGAAAGAAAGCTGTCGTCATCAAGTTTGGCAGAAGCATCGGAAGTTCTTGCAAGCAGATTGGTATTAAAACTGGGCCAAACACGTCCACAGTACGACATGACGTGAAACCACCTTTGTTTAAAAAAAAAAATAAAAATTTCGTTTTCCCCTCGTTGTTTATAACTCACAAGAGATACAACGATGAAGATCTGCATTTATATTCTATGAGTGATGTTGCGGCAAAAGGTAGGCCACGCCTACCCAGCATTGTAGAATATTGAAATTTTAAACTTTTGTCAAAACCTTGGCAGTACCCAGAAAGAAGTTTCGCTTGACAAATGTGAGTCGATCTAGACACGTTTATCAGTCCATCCATCTGTTGATTTCTGTGGTAATCGTAGTCATGGATGCAAAAAAGAATAAATGAAAAACATAAAAAATCAGCCACGCCCATCAAAAATTATCGAGTGTGGAAATTTAGTTTTTTCGTTTTTTTGAGTCTCCTTTTTTTTTTTTTTTTTTTAAATAAAGCGTAATGGGTATAAAAATTCGATGCCAGCCGAACATAATTTTCTTACCTGCTATAATACTTCTTCTGTTTTTTTTTTTTGGTTTTTTTGTATTTTATTAAAAAAAATATGTCTAAAAATTATCTCTCGACTTCTTAATAAAATCTAAAGATACGCTCAGCTGTGCAGCTAATTAAATTGATTTAAATTTGTAATGATGTATTTACGGTGAATTTTTTTGAAATTATGCCATTATTTTGTGAAATCACCTGCAGAGCAAAAATAAAGTCCTCGTCTGTTTCTCATCTCTTTTTAAAGTTGTTGAGAAAACATGTCATGAGAGGGGCATAATATGTAAATTTATTTAAGGCATTCATGCGATCATCGCAATTATCTAAAACATTCGCTAATACATTTTTAAATCTTTAATAATTAAAGTAAAAAGATTTCTTTCAATTATTTTTTTATGTAAGAAAACCTTTAGAATTTCGTGATTGTTTAGTGGGAAAATGTTTAAGAAAAGCTTTGCGAAAATATGTAAAAACTTAAGAAAACCGTAAATTAATATACAACAACAACAACAACAACAACAGTAAAAAGAATGATGTTGGTTATTAAATAAAAATTCATTTATATATATATAAAAAAAAAAATTCCTTAAAAATCCAAGTTTCCAAAACATGACTGATGATAATAGTACTCCACCATCACCGCTACCAAAAAACGAAGAATCTCTACCTCAAGGGAGCGATCAAGCTGATAAACAAACAGACGCTAGCCTGGGTAGAACTACCCAAGACTTTCATCAGAATCATACCAGGCCACCATTACCTCACGAACTAACAGCCGAATGGACAGTAAAGGCTCAATTAAAATTTGCTCGGGCTGGCGAAACCGTACGTAGAGAGTTTAGTTCTAACGATCCCGTCAATCCGGTGAGAGTTGTTTACAAATGGTCAACCTTCGATGCGAATACCACAACTCCAGCTCAGGATGTGGATGAACGTCATGAGAAAAGACAAAAAACAGAAGGAGAAGAAGAAGAAAATTATAAAAGAAATTCCTCACGTTGCTCTGGTCAATCACAAGACCCTTTAAAGGTAGTCGTAATGTTGTAATAATATTAAAGCGCAATAGTATTAAAAGGAAAAAAAAAATTTTTTTTTTATTAGTCTCGAGGCGGCGGTTCCTCTTACCGACCTCATGAGAGCTTTCGCTCGACAACTTCTTCTATGACTTGTGGTGACTTTGGTGGCGGTGATTCTGCTTTTAGTGGCTCCAATACCTCGCACAAACGCATCCCCCAAACTGCAGATGATAAGAAGAACAAGACTCCTAATTATTATGGTACACGGTGCCGCAGCACGTGTAACATTGTAGTATCGGCAGTGGCTGACTTCTTGCCGTGCCCGGTATCTACTAAAACTACTAGCGAAATGAGCGTCGATGACAATTCTAATTTTACCACCACTTATCAATTTATACCCCAAGAAGAGACAGATCCTTACGTATTTAATACCACCGCTTCGTATACAGTTCTGCCAGAAAAGGTAAATAGAGGTTATTTTGTGAGCTGAAAGATAAAGAAGCACTTTTCGCTGATGTGGGAAAACACACACTTCTGGTTATTCTTGCTTATTGATTGCCAGAAAACTTACTTATCTGAAAATGCTGTCAAGGCGCCTCACATATAGGGCAAAATTGTCAACTCTACAACCGATGTTTGCTTAACTCCTTAATAAGGATTTTCTCGGTTCATTTGGGAGGACTTTTCTGTCAACTAGTTTACCTTCTTTTTAATATAAGAGCTTTTGTTCTTCAAAAAGTTGTTTAGTTTCTTGATTTCCTTTTGCTTCTTTATGACGTGTGGCTTACAACCCATGCGGGGAAGCCCTGGTTAGAGGATTTTACAATATCAAGGAAAGTGCTTCTTTTTGGTTTAAAAAGGAAAAAGAAGAAGAAAATTTCGAATTCAATCTTTTGTTATAAATTCAGTCATTCGGCGATGAGGATGTAGCTTCTCAAACTGCAGCATCTGGGAATTTTACTTCAATGGGTAAAATTTTGAATTTGCGTGATGCTATTTGTCAGACAAGTGATACAGAAACTAAATACTTTGAGGAACATGATAAAAACCGCTACACAATTAATAGAAGTCCTTTGGACCGTTTAAAAAGTCAACGTTCTTACGATCCACGGGACCGTTTAGTGGACGAGGGAAACTCCTTTATGGTGGGTTTTATTTCAGAAGGTTCTCTCCCCTTGGTTAAAATTTAATTCGATTTTCTTTCTAGCCCTCGTACCTAGCATCACCTTCGCAAACGTTTAAGTCCGCTTCCTTGCCACGTATGCCTTTTTTAGGCTCTAGTCCAAATTATCTGCCTCATCCTACACCGCCTCTATTGACTTCTCCAAAGTTTGCCGCGTCCAATAATCCGGAACTTCAGAAGAAACCTCGCACCGTACACATAGATGTCTACTGCACAGGATCGGAGGAAGATCAAGCTGATGCAGAATCTTCAAGTTCAGATTCTGAGGCAGAGCACAGTAGCAAGCGTCTAGAAGTTGAGTCTAACTCCACATTTCAAACCGTTCTTGAAAATGAGCAAATGCGTTTAAGACATCAGCGCGTAACCGACAAACAGGCCCTTCCTAGACGTTTAGCGCAACAGCAAAAGTCTGAACCATCAACGCAATTAAAGAAGCCTATACTAACAGCACCTACGCCGCCGTCTGTCCCAACAGATATGCCTTCAGGACACGCTATTACAAAGTCAAGTACAGCCGAGGAAGTTCATGAATCTAAGCAATTGCTTTTCCGTAAACATGTCGGTGATCAGAGGGCTGTCAAATTACAAAATTTGCGACAAAAATATCTACGTCAGTCCAGCGACGATGCTTTAAGTTTAGGGTATCCTAATTCATCAAGGAGCACGGTCAGAGATAATACATGCAGTAGCGTTTCCAGTGTCCTTGCTGTTGATACGGTAGATTCTGCGTGGAAAGAGACAGCAGATCTTGAAGACGCTTCTTTTTCTTTGGCCAAGTCAGATAGTTTTGAATATGAGAATGCTTTAGATCGTTTGCGAATACGCCAAATGGAAAGTTTATGGTCTCGAAACCAAGCTCGTGAAGAAGACTTAAAAACCGCCCCATGCTCTTCGCCGTCTGGTCATCATTTACAAACCATATCAGAAGTTGCTGGTCCCTTAAGACAAGGACCAGATATTTTACATTCGGAATCGGAAATCTTTTCTGAAACAGAAAATTTCTTTCCAGGCTCCGCGCACTTTTTACGTGATCGTCCAGGATTTTTGCAATTCTTCGGACCACGAAATCAACCAACTGGCCTACAGCAACAGCAACAACAACAGCAGCCGTATTCGGCTCCTGTTGAAATGCAAACGGAAAGCACTTTTGTTTACCCCGCTTATTCCCCAAGCTTGCAACGCTGGAAGAGTGAAGCACGTGATGATCTATCAGGGGAGAGTTCCACAGCTCTCACGCCAAGAGATTTGAGTCGACATAACTCTCCTCGACTCTCCCAACGAAGTGGAAGTGAGGCACCACCTGCCACTACTAGCGCCAAAACCTTTCCAGTAATTTCCACTACCAGCGCAACAGTAAGGCGCTTTGAGCTCCTGACTCCAAATTATCGTTCTGCGCAACCTGTAGATTACCTACCATCTCCCCCGGGATATTCCAGTGAATATCTGGATAAGGCTCGCAAATTCGGTGATGTTGTAGTCGTACGTAAACCTGGTCATCATGTCGGACCCACCAAAAATCCAAACTGCTCTTGTGAATGCTGTCAACGTTGGCTTAATGAACGCATCATGTTACGTGGTCGCGCCTTCTCTTTGGGAGAACGTCCCTTACTAAAGCGATCTTCCTAATATTCAAATTCGGGCATTTTTCATAGGTTGCATTACACTGCCTTTTATGTTTAGTTTAAATATTATTTTGTATATGCATTTACTCTGAACTAACCAACGATCCTAGTTAAGTATCGTTTCATATTCAATACTAATCTATAAGTTTTCATGTTCCTAACACAGAAAAATAAATATTAAAAATTAAGTTTTTACTTTATATGAAAATCTCCTTTCATCGCTCAGAAAATTTAAATTGTAGATTCTAAAATCTATACAACGAATGGGGTAAGCTTTTGCAGATCAAGCCAAAAATATTTCTTTAAAAATTTTATGAATTACTTTTTGACCATTTAATGTTGTACGTGTACTAATTTTGTTGTTATTTAATTAGGCTCATGTGCGTCTTTCGGAATCTTCACGAAAACTTGATCTCTTGCGTCACTCTTTGGATTTGCGACGTCTGGAGTTGCCAGCTGATTCTTTGGCTGCTCAACAATTAAAATCGGAATTACAATCCGTGCAGCAAGCTTCCTCGCCGGTACCATTCAATTACACCTCCTTGCAACCTTTTCACGGTGGTCTTTTGGGCGGTAAACCCTATCAACAGGTTTCAACATTGGGTCGTTGTGCTAGTGTTACGGGTAAGTTAGAGGTGCGTTTAATGGGTTGCCAGGGTCTATTGGAAGATGTGCCTGGGCGATCGCGTCGCGATAAAGACAACAATTCTAGTCCCGGCGACTTGAGAAGTTTTGTGAAAGGTGTCACTTCACGCAGCAGCTCAAAAAGTTATTCGGTTAAAGATGAAACATCATCAGACATTATGGCTGTTATAAAATTGGATAATATAACTGTGGCGCAAACGTCATGGAAACCTTGCTCGCAACAAGCTTGGGATCAACGTTTCTCTATCGATCTAGATCGTTCGCGCGAATTGGAGATCGGTGTTTATTGGCGCGATTGGCGTTCTTTGTGTGCCGTAAAATTTTTGCGCTTGGAAGAATTCATCGACGATGTACGACATGGTATGGCGTTGCAGTTGGAACCTCAAGGCTTACTTTTTGCGGAAATTAAATTTTTAAACCCTATGATTTCGCAAAAACCAAAGCTGCAGCGGCAGCGTATGATTTTCAATAAGCAACAAGTCAAAAATATACCCCGAGCTAAGCAGATGAACATCAATGTGGCCACTTGGGGCCGTTTATTGAAACGCAATGCTCCAAGCAATAGTGCTTTAAATCAAGCCAATCGTTCAACAACCACACGAGACAGTGAATCACCAATATCGCGTACTCCTTCGTCTGGAACCATAGACGCGGAACCAGAACCTTATTCCCCCGGGATAATGGCGCAAAACTTGCAATATGATCCAGACGCCGGTGCAGGGGAGCATGTAGAGACACCTGGCGAATGTCCAGATCCTGCTGTTTCGGGTCTTAGTGGCTTGCGTCCGCTCTCCATGCAAGGCATAGCTGCCTTACCGCCAGAGATTCCAATAGCACAACCTTCAGTGAAACAGAACAACGTTAACGTTAACAGTAATTTGCGCTTGAATATTGTGGGTAAAAACGCTGGTCCAAATCCTATACCGAAACCGCCAGCTAGTAGCACGAAATTGCCAACCCCGACTGAACAATTGCCAACTCCGCCAGCAGTTCCGGCCACTTCACCACCAAAGCTGGATCAAGAGGTAAGTCATAACTGTTTTAAGAACAAACTCGCTACTTGGCAGCCAGCAATCACAGCCAAGCATGTTTCTAAGCTATACTTTTCATACTATCCATCATTTCTAAGAGGAGGCGGGCAATATTTGTTGAAAACTTTTGCTCTATCATATCATTTCGGGTAGAAATTCGGTGTTTGTTGCAGAAAAAAAAAAAAAAAAAAAAACAAATTCTATATCATAACTAATCTTCATGGTGCATGGTTAACCTGCCATTTGTAAAAAACGTTAACAACGCCACAACACTTCCAAGCTATTCTTTTACATATTCAAAATTGAGGATCGGATCTCGGAGTAGGGAAAATAAATTCAGTGTAATTGGAAGTCTTGGTAAAGGGTAAATTGCGTTTATTCACTTTTCCTTCCATGGATCTTTCAAGTATCTCCTTGGGCTCTCTTAACTACCGATAAGATGCAGAAAAAAAATGATCAGAAAAAACTTAATTAGTGTTTAGCCCAATTTATGAAAGGTTTAAAAATGAAAACATTGCATTAAGTGTTACTAAAAAGGCGGAAGGGTAAAGCCAGGAAACGGGAAACTTTCTTCTTCTCGCAGGAATAATTCGTGCGGAGAATATTGGAGCACTATGGCAGGCAACAGTGACAGACTTTACTTACTTTCCACTTTTGCAAATAGTAGTAGTGTTAAGCGACATAATGAAATCCCTGATCTTAATAACTGTGGTCAAGAGATTTTGGACTACGTCTGAAGAAGTTTTCAAAAGTTAAATAAATGGATTGATTGGTCATCACCAGGATATTTTAGAATAAACTTCAGAACATAATTTATTGGGTTGTCCATTGTCGTCATAACAAAAATTGGTATAATACCTCACGTCCAAACCGGCACACACAATGTCAGTGATGTTATACTAAATTTAAGCGTAGGTTAAAAGTAAGTGTTAAGAGAACGATAAACGGGAAATGTGCTTGCCGTGAACTTATGTTTTCCTTTTTACTTCGCCTTTCAATCTTGGGTCTAAGCACTAATAATATGAGATCATTGTCCATTTATTAAGTTTTATTTTCTATTCTCACTATTTTCCTTAATTCTCTTTTATTTATTTTGTTGGTTGCTTTTGTTTTGTATTTGAAAAATTTTGCTCGTTATTTACTTTTTGTTTTTTCAAAATGTATTTTGTACCGTTCCTTTTTCCCTCTTTTCTACTTATATTTCTGTGTATTATGTGTCTCGTTGTGTATGTGTCCTCTTCCTATCTTATTGCTAATGGATCACAGTTACAGAGTGCCTTGCGAGAATTTGACTTTTTAAATCAATTGGATTCGCAACCAAATACTTTACAGCGTCCCACACATCAACAGCAACAGCAACAGCGTCAACAATTGCTACAACAACAAATCATCCAAACGCAACCATCACAACCTCAACCTCAACCTCCACAACAAATATTGCAGCAGCATTATTTGGCCACAGCTGCTCAACAGGTGCTACCCCATCATGTACCTATAAATGCGCAATCGCAAATACCCATTTACGCCTATCAACCAAGCGCAGCGCCTACTGCCTCAGAATCATTAATAAGCGTTAATACATCATACGCAACAGTCATCACAACTGCCACTAGTATTACCACATCCGTCATTACCACCAGTTCATCGTCATCATCAAACAACATTATATGTAATAATAATCAGAATAGCAGCAACAACAGCAACAACAATAACAATAATAATAATAATAATAGCAATAATAATAATAATAATAATAATAGCTATTATATGCAAAGATCAACACCCGCCTTACAAATCAATTCAAATCTTAATCAACAGAACACTTTAATGCCACCCTTACCATCAAGTGGAAGCGGAAGTGTGGCTAACATGTATCATCGTCCGGTGCTGGCAATGCCGCCTGTTGTTTTAATGGGCGGCCAAACGGAATTCAACAATAGTCCAATTATTGAAATGCCTCCCTCACCTGCTCCCATTGTAGAGTATCCTGAAGATGATGATTACACACAAAATTACCGCAATTGTAGTATTGCTGCTAGCGATGGCTTCCAAGTAGAGGTTAGGATTGAAAATAAGAAAAAATATTCCTTGTTTTTTATGCTTTTCATTTTTTGTTTTTTTTTGTTCATAAATGAAAGTACGGAGAAGCGAGTACACAAAAGAAAGCCGATCATCCGTTTTAAATATTTTTTACATGATTCGTTGGCTTTACGGGTTTTTTTTTTTTTTGTTATCGTTTCAATCATGGCTTTATTGCGTTGTTTTATGCCGTAACATGTCGTCAGCTTTTTTTGTTGCCTTATTATCTCTTAACGTCCATAGAGACGCAAAATATGCGAATGTATTGCATAGACTGGTTAAAAATAGCTTATGTGTTATAA
>KK502888.1:41303-61105 GCA_000688735.1 Glossina austeni | reverse complement strand
TTTGTTGCCTTTTTATAATAGCTTCGTTAAGCATATAGTTGAAAAGTTGGTAAAAAATCGAAGTGTCCCATGGGAGGGCGTGAAATTCCCCTGTTTATAGAGCAAGCTTAATGAGTGAAGAAGAGAGATACTTCCACTGACACAAAGATTTGATAAAATCTCATGTGCCATGTTCGTCTTCCTAAACTCGACATCATATCCTACGAAAGACGCCGCTATATGCCACGCAGACAGAGAAAACTATCGACTATTTAGAAAACCAGTAAGAACACTGCAGTGGGTCACAGCGGACAATTAAATACTCTGCACCACCACGCAATTATTCGTATCACGGCTCTTTAAAATAGGGTGTTATTGAAATTGTAGACATGTTCCTTGAAAGATTTGGACCATTTTCAAATTCTTCGTCTTCACAGATATTACACAGCTACGCCGTCGGATGGATGGATAGAAGAAACAGGCTAACAACTTGTATACTTTACGGAGGTTTTCAACATTACTTCCAAGGGTTACAAAAATTTTGAAAAATAATGACATTATGACACACTATAAAATTAAGTAGATATGACCGATTTTTCCTCTCTTTTGCATATGCTACAGGACCGTCCATTGAATACACCTGCAAATTCTTGTAGGTTTATCTGCTGTAGTTTATGAGTGATGCACAAAAAACCTATTTTTTATTCCTTTTGAAAAACAAAGATGTCCTTAGCTAACATGGTACTGTAGGCATGTGCTTCGCCACATTTAGCCCATTTGCGATACCAATCTTCGTGCAAGAACTTGCAATCTTTCTGCCAAATTTGAAGTCGATAGATTCATTTGCATATTCTCGGCATCCTTCGATGATGGCTATAAAAAAGGAGCAGTATTTGTAAAAATGTGAAATCGGTCTCGCTTTAACAAAAAAAAAAAAAAAAATCCTTGATATCTATAATTCATTTGCAACATCCATTATTCTTCTTGTGATGTAAAAGTCCACAAATATATCGCGTATAAGCACATGATAAATATTATTATCGATTTTGGTGATACGTAGCGAGCAAATATCGTATATAGCAGACAAATGTCGGTCAGCGAAAATTTAACTAATGATCGACCATAGGAAACGATGTAGATCTACATCGTATGTTTAAGACCTCATATCTTATTATGTAGCAACCTTTGCATAGTGTTTTTTTTTTAAACTGTTGAATGCATATTGTTGCCAATTTTATTTTATTTTTAATTCTCTTTATTTAAACTTTTTTTATCAATTTAAATTGAAAATTAAGTGGAACTTGAATGTAGACAATTGGCAACAATATGCATTTAAGTGTTGCTTGATAGTCAAATATTATAAAAACCAAATTGCAACTTGTCAGTAGTTAAAGCTGGAATCAAGTAATTAATGTAAGGTGTCGTAAAAAAAAAGAAATTCGTTTCTCCATTTTTGATTGTTATTTTCCTTAATATTCACCCAACCTCTCCTCCCTCCCCACCGGCAAGGTTTGTGTTGGTCATTTATTATTTTGTTGAGAATTGAAATTTTTAAAAGAGGAACTCGTTAGAAAAATGTTTTCTATATAAATGGCATCGAATTATCATATAATATATTGAAAAGCATGCGACGATTTAGTAAAAGGCTTTCATAAATTGAAATAACTACATAAGCATAAGCATGCACGCTAAGCAAAATGTGCAAAGCTGAATCGCTAAGCAAAAGCAATTTTTCCGCGAATTAACATTTTTTAAAGCCTACTTTTAGGATCCGTTTTTTCAAAAGCCGAAAATGAAAGTCAAAATCAGAAATTTTCTTTAATTGATTTCCAAGCTCCTGTTGTACATAAATTATTTACATTTTTTTAATTTAAGGTAAAAATTAAAAAAAAGAAAAGTGCACTTAAATACATATTTAATATATTTGTAAAGAAATATTTTTAACAAAATATTATTAACCCACTGAGCTGTAAATTAAAAATTTTATATTAAAAAACTCAACATTGATAATATGTTCCATTAATAATTTCCTCTTATTAGGTTATACCACAATTTAGCAACCTTTCTATAAGCAATAATAACCTACAACAACAACAGCAACAACAACAGTCAACACAATCCTCACCAGTTATACAAGAGCCACCGACACCATTGGTGTATGGTAGTAGTCAGATAACTGGTAACGAACTCTTGGCGCCACAGTTTCCAGCACCCCAACCGGCCCAGCGTCAACAGGTCTTCAGCGGCAATATAGGATGCATTAGTGGTTATCAACAGCCACAGCAGCAGCAGCAGCAACAGCAGCAGCCTATCTATCAAAATCAATTTGAATTACAACATCAACAACAGCAACAACAACAACAACAACAACAACAACAGCAGCAGCAACAACATGCTCAATCGCGTCGCAATGTTGCACGTGGTCTACAGTATCGTGATCCGGCGTACGAGTCTAGAAGGCAATCGCAAAATGTCGGCACAGGTTCGCCCGGCATCCTGTCAATGGATAATTTCCGCATGCTAAGTGTATTGGGTCGAGGCCATTTCGGCAAAGTTATTTTAAGTCAATTACGCACTAATAATCAATATTACGCGATTAAGGCTCTAAAGAAAGGCGACATCATCGCACGTGATGAAGTTGAATCACTGCTCAGCGAGAAACGTATTTTCGAGGTGGCCAACGCTATGCGTCATCCGTTTTTGGTTAATCTATATGCATGCTTTCAGACCGAAGTAAGTGCATTAAAGAACAAGAATTCATTTCTATGGTGATGATAATAATGATGATGATGTGTGTGGATGACGTTGTTAATAAAAACTATTTTTGAGCGAAAATAATTTTTCATATATTTATTCTTATTTTTTTTCATTTTTTCGTCGTTTTTTTTTTTTTTTTGTACATTTTTATTATTTATAGCAACATGTTTGTTTTGTCATGGAATATGCAGCTGGTGGTGATTTAATGATGCATATTCATACCGATGTATTTTCGGAACCGCGTGCCGTATTCTACGCGGCCTGCGTGGTGTTAGGCTTACAGTATTTGCATGAGAATAAAATCATTTATCGCGATCTGAAATTGGATAATTTGCTATTGGACACGGAAGGTAAATATAAATTTCACTTTTTCAAGGACTCGGAAGTTGGCAAACCTTTTTGCAAATATAAACAATTTGATTAGCTAACGGTTTCGGCAAATTACACCTTAACCTCTAATTGGTGGATATATGACTTTGCTGGGCTTTTTCTTTTTTTTGCGCTATCTCGAGTAAATGCAACCAAGTCTTATACATTTTTTTCGAAAGTTATTTAATTTAACATTAATTGACACTTCTTCCCACATTATACAGTATTTCTTTCATACATGCGAGTTCTCATTCGTAAGTAAAGTTTAACAGCAGCCTAATCATCTTAAGGTTCACGTCATTCATTAAAGATTTTTCCCACTTGTAATTAACTTAGTTAAAACAAATTGCTCATCTTTTATTCTTCTTAATGCATTACTCAACTATTTTAATCCATTACCAACACTTGCCGTACCCGCTTGGGTGCATTGTTTCCAATACCAGAAGTAACAATTACCTGCCAAGAAACGCTTTTCGTTGATGCCCCATTTACAGATGCAAAGCCATAACAACGCCTTTTAATGCGGATCGTCACTCTAGTTGAAACAATTATTCCCTATTGTTGTTAATTATACCATAGACAACTTCGGAACACAGGGTATATGAAGTTTAGGCAGATGTATAATTCCTAGATGGACCTAAGACAGATACAACTTTTATTATATTTTTTGTCGCATTCAGAATCGTTTTCTGACAAAGGTTAGGCTTGTCTGTCGGACGCTTGTCCATGCATTTCTATTGCAATTTTTGAAACATTTTGAGGAAATTTGGTACACTAGTGAGTTTTGTCTCCCGCACGGACACTATTCGAAACGAATGGTAAAGGATCAGTTTTACAAGCTATCTTCATATAAAGTTCTATTTGAGGCAAACAGTGCTTAATTAGGTAAAATAATAAATTAAATGAAACCAAAAAAAGAAAATAATTACGAAATTTATATCGGACGGTAACATTTTTTAGACCCTTTGGCACGGAACGGGGTCAAGATTTTACAGAAAATAAGGCTTCGCATAACAATATCGAATCGAAATTTGTCCGCTTTTGCGGCTTCTTCCCACACAAGGACGTTTTGAAAAGTAAGTCTTTTAATAGTAACAAGGTCTATAAGGATGGCAAGTTTATAGCAAAAAGAGATGAAAAATACGCACAGAAAACTTCACATTGCCAAATGTGGATCACCATTTCGCTATAGGCTATTAAAAGGTCGGCCCAACTATAACGTTTTTACTCGCTGTTTTTTTTTTTATCTTTTACTAATGCTTTGAAATGAAACATAACAAGTTAAAATTCTGCCACGATCGACTATTAAATGCTTCACCCCACGTCTCGTCTACAATCCAAATGTAAGAATTGAAGAAAATTAAGTAAAAGAGAAGAGTTGAAAAGTCTGAGAAACAATAGTAATTTTTACTTATCTGCAAGAGAAACTCTTTCTTTTTTTATTCACACAAAGGCTTATTATACCCTACACCATTTGTGACACAGAGTATATTATGTTTGCGCGGACGTATGTGACACACAGAAGGGCTTACGATAGACTCACCTTTTATTATACCGATCGATTCAGAATCATTTTCTGATTACCACACGATCCAGAAAGCCTGTTTGTCCGTCTATCCGTTCGATGTCTGTCCATGTAAATTTGTACTCAAGCTACAAGTCGCAATTTTTGAGACATTTTGATGAAATTAGCTACACTAACCCCAAGGACCTCGCTTAGCAAACAAACATGCGTTCGACCAACAACCAATACTACCAGAAATGGTTCGGATCGGACTACTTTTTCGACCACACTCCGTATGACACCCTATTTTGAAAAGTCGTTATACGAGTAACTGTACTAAACGAAGTGGTGAAGAGTATTTAAGAATGGGGAACGTCCCACTATAGTTTTTTTCACTGGTCTTAGATAATATTTTACGGCCTGTGTGGAAAAGATAGAATAGATAGAAGAGAAATTTTTCTGGAAAGCTTTTTATGTACGAATTTTTCTATAATTTCTTTTCAGGTTATGTGAAAATTGCTGACTTCGGTTTATGCAAAGAAGGCATGGGCTTTGGGGATCGCACTGGAACATTTTGCGGTACACCTGAATTTTTGGCACCCGAAGTATTGACTGATACCTCTTATACACGTGCTGTAGATTGGTGGGGTTTAGGTGTTTTAATATTTGAAATGCTAGTGGGTGAGGTAAGTTTAAACGATATATGATGCGAATAAGCAAAATAATTATATATGAAAAGAGATTTAAAATAAAAGTCATATATATTTTTTTAATGTAGTCCCCTTTCCCTGGTGATGATGAAGAGGAAGTATTTGATTCGATTGTCAACGATGAAGTACGTTATCCCCGCTTCTTATCTTTAGAAGCTATAGCCATAATGAGAAGGGTAGGTATTGCTTGAGATGACAGCATTATATTTCAGATGATCTTATTATGGAAATTCTCCTTCTAGCTTCTAAGGAAAAATCCTGAAAGACGCTTAGGTTCTTCGGAACGTGATGCTGAAGACGTTAAGAAGCAAGCATTTTTCCGTTCCATTGTCTGGGATGATTTGCTTTTGCGTAAAGTTAAACCACCGTTCGTGCCCACAATAGTAAGTTGTATAGAAAAAAAAAAATTCTAACTTAAGTGTTAATAAATACCTGAAATGGAATTGTCTATCTTTAGACCCATTTGGAAGATGTTTCCAATTTCGATGAAGAATTCACTTCGGAGAAACCCCAACTAACACCGCCAAAGGAACCCCGTTTATTGACTGAAGAAGAACAAATGTTCTTTCAAGATTTTACCTATACAGCAGACTGGTCTTAATTGCCAAACAGTTTTATTCTTACTTTGAAGAAAATCAACAACAATAACAAAACAGAAAACATATAACGTTTTATCATATTTTTGTATGTGTATAGAGTTGAAAAGCAGCAGGCTGTGCATTTTGCGCAGATGTGTTGTGATTCTTATTTTAATTTATTTTTTTTATTATTATTCGTTACCATTTAAATTAGTTTTATTTAATATCTGTAGCAAAAAATTGTATTTCACTTTTTTTTCTTCTTACCTTCACTCGAGGCGTTGCTTCCCTTTTCTTTCTGCCATTTAGAAAAAAAAAAAAAAAAACTTTTTAAACTCTTTTTCAAATGCTTTATATAAAACAAACTTTCTTGTTTTCTTCTTTTTTTTCGAAATATTTACCTAATTAAAATTTACATATTATAAACTGATAATAACACGGTATATACATATATTTTGTTTTGATTTAATAGTAAAAAAAAATTTTTCTTTTATTTAATATTATTAATTTTTAAAAAAATCAAAGGAAAAAAAGAATTTAAAAGATGCATGAATAATTGACATAATTAAATATAAAGACAAAATTGTAATTTTTTTTTTTTATTTTGAAAATATTTTTATAATTGTAAGCATTTAAAATTAACTAATTTTAGAATATATTTAAAAGTATCCAAAAGAAAGAGAAAAACTGATCAATTTTAAATATTTATATAAATACCGGGAAAAACTAACATATATATATGTATATATACATATATATATAAAAGTTAATTATAATTATAACAAAAAAATAATTTTTAATTATTAGAACATTTTACTAAATCTCTTTTAAACAATAAGTCATTAAACATATTAATCCATTACGTTTATGAATTTCTTTTTCTATTTTTTTATTAAGGAAAGAATAAAAGAAAAAAGTCATTTTCTTCCTAAATTGCCCACCTTCAATGCATTACCTTCCTTCCATTGCTCATCTCGTCTCCCGCGTCTCTTTATCTACGTTAAATGCTAATGCTTTATAAGTTCAAATTGTTTGGCTTTAAGATCTTAATATCCTCTGTATACATATATAATATTTTCTATATTCGAAAATTTTGTCTTCAATTAAAGATTTTTTTTAAAAGTTCTTTTTTTTTTTAAATTTTATTATATATATTATATTGTAATTTATTGGGATGTTTTTTTCTCCCTCTTCGAACTTTTAGTTAATACTATACTAAGGCGATGCAAATTTTATTATTATATATCTTAAGATTTCTAGTTTTTAATTCTTATGATTATGTAGAATTTTCTCAATGTTGATCTAAATAAAAAGATGTAAAACATATTTTTGAATGCGAAAAAAGTACTTTTTACGTAAAACTCTTTTATTACATCCAACATTAACTAACATTTTTCTAATGCTAGAATTACCGAGTGGATCTATTTTTGATCCCTTTCAAATTTTCTACTCCCGAACAGGTAAAAAATATCCCACACGACATATAACGACTTTTAAAAATAACGTTTCATATGGAGAATGGTTGAAAAAGTAGTCCGATCCGAACCATTTCTGGTAACACTGGTTCTTGGTCCAACGCATGTTAGTTTGCTAAGTGTTGTGAAAATATTTTAAAAATTGCCCTTTGCCACCTTTAGATTGAACGCAAGAAAACAAGACGCATAGACGGACGGATAAGCTTAGATCCATTCACCAAATTATTCTAAATTATTAGATGAATCTATTTCAACTATCTCTGACTGTTACGCGCGTATACACAAACGTTATGTACCCTTGTGCCGCAAGAGACCGAACTCGTAAATGCTTGCGATACAAACCAATCAGTGTTTTCGAAATATCTTTTCCCAAAATAAGGAAGCTTCAGTTTTTGATTTGTGTGGTAAGCACCATAACTGGTTCATGCTTAAATTAAAAAAAAAAATCATTTAATCTCGTGAAGTTTAACTTAGACGTCATTCCTAAACACTGTAAAGCGTTGGAGCATTTTCATAAAATTACTGCTAGCAAATCGTTACCATACGGATATAATGTGAGAGGAACTATTGTTTTAACACGATTTTCCTTTGGAAGGTTTTTTAGAAAAACTTGCTATATGAATATCAGCGTTATTAACATATATATCCACTAGCTTCAGTTTACTAAATTTTTCAAAGATTTCTAGCAAACGTCATTGTTCTGTCTAGTTGACTACGAAAATGCGACTTGAGTCAATGCAGTGAAGATGCATACATTGCTAGTACGTTTACTCAATCCCTAGAGAATCACCCCTTACGGTGAAACTGAACAAATTATAAATAAAAATTAAATAGAACACGTCGCTCAATAACCTCGTAGGATGACTTTTGACGAATCCGAATGATTTTTAGGCAATCTCATACCCAATGTGTGGTAAAGACCAAAGTCGCAGGATTTGTTTTGGTCCTACACGTAGCTATAAGTTACTCCTATGTATTTAAAGTAAGATAAGTATGTTTTATTTTCCACTCATTTCCTTTTATAGCAAGTAGTTTGTTATGTTGTTGTGAGCATCGTAGGGATACTGTATGTTATAAGTAAGAACGGAATGGAATGGGAAATATCACATTCGAAATAAATTAACTGATATACTTCGTAGGCGATCGACTAACCGATCGGAAACGCCTATTCAATTTCGGACAGAGAAATAGTGGGGAAAACGATTGCACATCCTCTCCCTTCTGAGTCGAACGGCCGAAAAGGTGACACGTTCCGCCGTTCCGTCATTCGGTGGGGTTTCAGGCTATAGGCGCCACATTAGAGATCTTATTATAAAAACCCGTCGGTGACCACTGACGATAGGTCATTTAGCTCAGGCATTAAAATTTTAGTTTTTTTAGCCGCTAACTATTTTTATGGGCAATTGCGCTCCTTTCTTTTTTATTCGGACTATGTAATGTCATAAGTTAATTAATAAAAGGAAATGGAATTATAACATCAAGAGATAGTAGGATTTTTGTTCGGATGGTGCGTATAAATATCAAAGGTAAGGATGTCTGCAATAGCCGCTGAGGCTTACCTCGGTACGAAAAAGAAACAAAGGCAATTTTTTCAGATAGGAAAAATTAACAAACCTTACAGTGATACAATTAATAACAGTTTCCTTACAAGTTGCAGTTGTTTTAGTGACGCTACTGTAATGCGTGGTTTGGCTTAACAATTTTTTTTTGCAAAGAATGCAATCATGCATTATCCAGATTGTTAAGTTCGAGCACGAGAAACAGCTTGATAACAGACGATGGTTTCTTGGTTTGTATTTTGCTATTTTTCTTTCTTTTAGTTGGTGACATCGGAGGGAAATGAAGTATAGCGACCGAAGCGCTAAACGTCTTCATTGAAAAATAAAAAAAAAGTTTTTATTTAAAATATTGTTACTATGTGGACATACAAGCCACAAATCTATTGGCTTGGTCCACCTTCATCCAACACTCAAAAAAAAAAAAAAAATTAATATTTAAAATATTTAGGAATGAGCATAAAAATGGTATCACAGAAATAAATATAATAAAGCGGTTCAGTTTTATTAAGTGATACAAATTGTCGAAAAGAATAAAAAAAAAAAAGGAATATGGCGGACGTCTTTGTTCTCATTTTCTAATTCTTTCTCCAACAGTCCATTATGGCCGCTTGTAAGTTGTTGATGCATGAATTAAACTTCTCCTCGAGTATAATTCCTATAGCCTTAATCTTCTTGTTAACACTATCACAGAATTTGAAGTCTTGAGCTGTAGTTCCGTATGATCTGGTCGACCGTCTGTTCAAGCTGCTGAGGTCGGAAAGGCTCCCGCGGGACGTTTGAACAATCCGAGCAGCTATAGAAGACCATCGGACTCCAAATTAACGTTGCGTACCCATCTTGCGAAATTTGGGCATAACCCGTATGATAACGTCTGCCGCATTGGGCATAGGGCGCAGTTAATTGTGCTTTTTTAAGCACTTTTTTGCACACAGAGCAGTACATATGGAAATGTAATCAACTAGCTCTCCGCAGATCATTACAACATAAGTAAGCAAAACGAAGAAGAAGATGCACGGGCAATGTTAATCGTTTACACGCAGCTATCAAACTCCAAAAAAAATAAGTAAGTAACTGTAACTTTTACACCGCAATAAACTAAATTTCCAAGCACTTAATATGTTAAGGTCACAGTGCACAAATAGGTTAAACGAAAGGAGAAATACACTTGCTTAAAAAATTTAATGCAGGGGACTATATATTTACTTTTCGCACACGATAGAGTTGCCAAAGTGCAGATGTGTAAATTACCTAAAAGAATTTTCTCACAACGTTTGCTAAGAGAAAATCAATAAATACTTTCTTCTAAATTCGGGATAAATCTCGGGATCCCTTCTGGTAATAAATTTACGTATGAAGAATGCGCTAAACATTCTTGCTCAAGTTGTTAGATGTTGCGTATCCCTCTTTTCCGTTTTAGATTGTACGCCTAAAGTAAATATGAAGACAAAATTCTTTTAGAACAAATACGCATCTGAGGCATTTTAACTTTCGCTTACCTCAGCTAAAAAGACTGCTCTCAAGGTCACATAAATGGTTTTCAAAATGAAATTTCCAAGATTCGAATCAATCCCTTCTCCCTAATTCTTTTGGTTACCATGCTTCGAACAAAGATGTATAGGATCAAGTTCTTAGATCTTAGAACTTTTTCTCTATGTGTAGTTTATCTAAGTAAGATGTCACCTTTTTACCATAGTTTGTCGTTTTTCAATCAGTGACATTCTTTATTTCCTGAAGCTTAAGTCTCGGTAAGCCGTGAGTCTCCTGTTAATACCTGGTATTGTTCTTTCTTCTTCTTCTTCTAATAAACGTATCTTATTGTTGGAATATCTTAAGATAATATCTGGTCTTTTGTCAACTCTTTCTATTAACCGATATAGTAAAATTTAGTAAAGTAAGAAAACATTAAACAAAAAGGAAAAATTATACGTATATTTACGGGCAATCAATTTTTCTCCCCTCCGGAGATCCTCAAAGTTCAATATTAGAACAAATCTTGTTTAGTATTTATCAGTGGTGTGAAAACGTCTTGCCACAGTACATAAATACACTGATCGTTACTGAGCGCATCCATCCAAAGTAGTAATGGCGAGCACTGACGTTGATTTTGTCCGTGTTCTCATGGAGAATTCTGAATTTAGATTTGAATACATACTTAAACGTAACTTATTTATATGTAAGAACCTAAGCGTCTCTATGTCAAGTTAACGTATGTTAGATTTGAAAGAATTACTCTGCGTCTTCAAGACTGTTTTTTTTATTAATGAAATAGTCTATCGAGTAATGTAAAGTTGTTTGTAAATGATTCCTGTATCAAGCGGAAGACTGAGTTTTTCTTCTCTGGTTTTCTCTTTTTACTTGTAATTGCTTAACTATATACCCGTGCTCTAGATTTCAAGCTATATGACCAGTTTTTGACCAGTGACATTGTTAAAAGTATCTTTCTAGTGGATCACATAATTATGTTAACTGAATGATCTGTAAGAAAATTATAAAATAAATTATATATTATATATATATACCACATATATAATATTATATCTACAATTTGGATATAATCTTTAGTAGCGCTACTCTGATTTAAGATATAGAGAGTAAGATGGCGAATTATTTCATAGAATCGAGTCAAGCTTCAGTAAATTATCTTCGTTCTCAACAGAATGATGGTTGGATGCGGTCTCATACATTTTATTTCAATGACGATTGCTAAAAGCATATTTGGAACTTAAAATACTTATTGGATCATTTCGAATATTATTCGTGAGTGTATCGTAGGTTGATAAATTCATAATACTTATCCAGATCGGGCATATCTCTCCTCTTCGCACTTCTTTGAAAATATCATGGTTCGTTACACGAGCAGGAGCCATCTTCTAAGTGAGGGGCTTTATGCCCACCCATGAGCAATGCCTAGAGCATTCAATGACTTCACACACTTACTATTTTTCTTGAAACCAGATTTTCTTATTCTTTGCTCTCATACATCGCGTTATTCATGAAGATTGTAAGCGAGAGCGATGTGAAGCAAGAATAGGTCTTTCAATATGCATTTAATAAAAAACTTATAAACGTTCCATTGATGGATGCCGGCCAAGCACAGTCATACATACATAGTTACTCCCTTTCGAAATAAAAAGTAATCATCTTAAGCAAAATCATATTCAGCTGATTAAAGTAAATTCTGGTAATGAATATTTACGTTAAACAATTCTTTATTTAATGTTTCAACTTCTCTTAAAACAATTATGTTAAAAACTAAATGGCAAATAAAAATCACCGCTAATCAGTACAGCTGCCCCGTTACATGAATCAATTTCAATTGAATCGACTGTTGTCCATTTACTGTTATGAATATTATAGTATTCCACGCTCTTAATGGGTTCTCCGTTTCCGTAAGTCTTCGATCCACCACCAATGACGTATATGTCATCTGCTATGAGAGTAGCTGAGTAACGTAATCTTTGGGAGAGCATAGAAGGCATCGAATACCATTTGTTTGCTCGTATGTCAAGCTGTGCACAATCCCTGCTAATAAAAAACAACGATCGATCATAAGCGACAAGTTCAAATTCTTTTTGAGGACATCCTGGCATTTCATTCAATTTAACCCATCGTCCCTCTCTCGGATCAAACCGGATACACGAGGTAATGCCATCAAGTCCACGACCCAAATTATAAATGCTGTTTCCCACTGTGCATGCGCGACACCACCACTCGTATGCGACAGGGGTGTCTGGACACGCATACCATCTGTCAATTAAAGCATTGTAACTTTCGACGCTTGAAAGCTTTGGCCCGCCGATAGCATAAATAAGGTTACTATGTGCACAGATCCCAAAGAAATAACGAGCATAGTTCATAGGTGCGATGTCAATCCACTCATTATTAACGGGATCAAAGCGCTCTGCGGTTTCCATACTTTTACCGCAATATCCTCCCACCGAAAACATAACATCGTTTAAAGAAATTATGGAATGTGCTGATCTAAGAGCTACCATTTCGGAGAAGGGACGTACTTTGCTGTTAATTACATCATAAACTTTACACATACGATGCGTTAACCAAGTGCCTACGTCTACACCACCAGCGAGCAGTACGTGAAACTTTGAATCTCGTCTTTTACGGAAAAATGGTCGTTTGCTCACTGGCGTTAACTGATAATGTAAGAGTTGAAATAAAAATTCATTACACTGTCGATCGTCCTTAAGCAAAGATTCAGTAACGACGTGATCTCTTAGGAATTCATTTCTAATAGACGGTAACCGTATGTGGCTCATTAACTCGGCGAGATGACGTCTCCGCTTCTCTAGATCGTACTTAACCCAATTCATTATTGCTTTGTATGCATTGTCTTCAAATCCCACTGCTAGTCGGTCGTCTTTTATTAATTCTTCAATCTAAATATATTTTGAAAAATCGAGGATTAAGTTGATATGAAATGTGCTGATGATAGTTTTTGATTGGTTCAAAGTGCATAAGTCTTTCCGTGGAATACAACAGCTGCGCGGAGCAACAGAAATCGAACTAAATGTGGACAAAAAAATTCATTTTATAGGATAATAAATTTAGCTTTGATAAAAAGTTCTGAATCTGACTGACTGACTGACTGACTGACTGCTGGCATCGCTGGCTTATGAATACGAATTAAATTTTACTTGATAATTTAAAAATTAATTATAAATTAACTTTTCCAGTTATGTGTTACTTTTACTTTGATGCTAATCACAGCAAAGGTCAATTAACCTTTCATTTAACTAATGACATTTTCCAGCTCTTTATAGTCTTCACGCGTCTTACCGCTTTTAGATAAATTCGTAGCCGTTTTTAAGATGTTTAGGGGCTCATGTTGAAGCTCATGTTCGTAATCAAATTTAATATCAAGCTATTGTTGGAAATAATAAAAACGCTTGCAATGCTGCGAATTACGATTGGTTATCAAGTTTTCCGTCGCGTGGTGTGAGCCATTGTAAAGGATTGAGAAAGGGATTTTCGGGGACATATACTCTACTGAAATCTACCGTAGTAAACGCGGAAATTATGAAGCAATTATTGGGTTTTTTCCAACAAATATACGAAAATCATGAGGCGGCCCGCACTGAACTAAACTAAAAACGTAATCGTGGTTTCTTCGTCGTGGCTTCAATGAAGAGATATATGGACACAGGCAAACGAATGCGGATATGAAAAAACGCTCTTAAAAGTCTGCCTACGAAAAATGTATTCTATCATAACCCGCTCGCTGGATCAAAAAATTCGAAATGCAAAGTTGTACTCAATAGAATGTGGTCTGTTGCAGCTAACCCTGACTCACTGTTTTCCAATCATTATTCCAACGACGTTCGTTAATATCCTTTACTTTTGTCTTTGATGCAATGCACGTCAACGACATATATATGCTCACGGTTCCTCACCTCTTCAAACGACAGTCGTAACAACTCCTCCTTATGAATCAATTTATCAAAGTGTTTTAATATGTAGTTGTGACTGCGTTCATAGAGCTCCTTGAAGGGTGGCTGGTCTAAAAGACAATAAACAATCATATGCTTGGTACGCTTGCAAAGATTTATGATCTTACCGGCATATTTCCGCACCTGAAAGCAATTCGCTGGGCTCAAATTCCGTTCAAAAAATTCCATGCATTCTTTTTTTATCCATTCTATCTGAAAATAATCAGATGTTGAATAAACTAATTGAACGTTTGCCTCAGTTAGCGTTATCTCGCCGCTGTAGATATACTCAATAATAGCTTTTACAGCGGTTGCGTCACTATTTTCAAGTTTCATTGAGCCCATTGCTTTTTCTTTCATATTGTCTACAAAAATTGTAGAAAGTTTTTAAAGCATTGCAATAAATCGTTGTTCGACAACTATGTAAAACCACATACTCCTGAACATTCCCGCAAAATAGGGAGAAGCAACAGCTAGGGCCACCTTGTGGACGTACATAGTTTCGCCACCCACTTCCACAGAGAAGTCGCAATTCTGTAACATCAGATAATTGTATGCTACAATCCATTACTGTGGACTTAACGGTTCGTCGCTTACCTCTTGATCGATTCGCATTTTATTTAAGTTATGAAGGAACGCATCACCGTAATTGGAATTCTTACGCGTCTCTTCAACGAATTGTTCAACTCCATGTCCACTTTCAGCGATCATCTTGATAGAAATTCTAAATTATGAAAATATTGATGTCACAGACTCGAAACTAATTGAAGAAAACTGAATGACTTTCTATCTCTGTGTCACTCTTCCTTTCAGTAGGTAGATGGACTTGACAAGAGCTTTGCAGCTGTTTTTCATAATATGAAGGAAAGAAATTTTCCCATATTTCGTCTTTGGATTTATCGGCAAAATGGGATCAAAATTCTACTACTTTTTATTCACATCTGCAACTTACTTTAATTGCTTCTGCTCACGAGGTTTAAGATCTAGTTCTCTAGATATGTTTTGGACTCAAAATACAAGGCGTATCTAATAAAAGACAACGAATGGTTTCGAGACCAATGAAACGCAGTTCGTTAGCAACATTTCTGCAGCAAAATGTCGAGCTCAACACAAAAAGTAAAAAGTGAGCATAGCACCTATTCAGAGAAGTTTAGCTTAGTGCGGACTGGATTATGTTCAGTAAAATCAGAAAAGAATTTAAGCAACTTCCGCTATAGTTAAACAAACGACATAAAATAAAGTTCAGACTTTGTCTTGACTTAAACTGAAATTCTATTTCCAAAGAATATATAAAAAGGAATCGTGTTAAACTTTGAGTGAGAGAGATAAAGTTCAGAAAATAGATTGCGTTCATTAAAAGCATGCGATATCTTGTTTCAATCTTTAAAGAAAATGGGGTTTAATTACTCGCGAAACATGAATGCGATGTCAGTTAAGGCAAGAAGGCATTGCTTAGTGAGCCAAAAAATCGACTGAACGTAAAGCCACTTGAACCATTTGCGAGCAAAAGGTGTTGGCTTTTGGATAGAACTTCAACTTTATATCGCTGCACTCATCAGAATAGGAGTAAGGTACGACGAGCGTCTATATCAAACGAGGCCAATCCAAGTATCCTCAAATGAACTGATATTTTGAATACTGGTCTACATATCGATACATTTCAGACATTAACATTAAGATATGTATAAAAGGATTACCGAAGATGAATAAAGGAATGACAGATGACATACGAAAAATATTCATTACAGACAATCAAATTTGACATAAGCACCATATTACTTTTGTAAGAAAGGTATCTCTCGTCATTACACCAGATTGGTCTTTACTTACTGTACTTGAAGTTAATGCCGCTGCGAATTAAAATAATTAAAATCTATTTCGATTGAAAATTAATCCTTAAACGATTGATGATTAAATCTTCTATTTCTTGTGCTGATTCGCACTTGACGCAGTAAAGGTTTCTACTGAGTGTCTTCCGAAAATATTCTTCACTTTATTCCTTTATATTATATTTTGTAAGTGTAGTACATTTTCGCTTCTATATAACGGAATTGAAGGGAATTTCTGTTTTCTCTGCACGAATTCGAGAACTTTCCACTTCTGTATAAAATTTTGGGCTAATCCACTAACAAAATGTACAGAGAACTTCTAATTCTTTCTTTTATGACACGTTTCGACGGAAATTTCCTAAAAATATTTTTCTTCCTTTCCACAGAGATTTGTGTTACATTCAAATACATTTGGTTATGCTTCAGCTGAAAGTATTCAGTGTTTGTCTTTTCTACCTGTTTCTTGCTGGCTTCTAAAGTTGTTATTAATAATGTTCTTAGAGTTTCTTAACTTGTTAAGTTTTCGTTCCTCCGGCGCAAACCCACGGTGATAATGATGACGTTGAGTTTATGTGATCCAACGAAAAATTTTGCGATAGAATGCCTTTGTGACGTTGGTTTAATTTAGAGCGAATGAACTTTTTTAACGACCCCTTTATACTCATTGATCGTTCTTTTCTTGTCTTAATTATAGAAATGCGTTTCTGCACTGTCGTAAGAGTATGTTAGCCTATGTGAAAGACCAAATACTATGTTTAAAGCTATCAAAGACATGAACGTAATAAACAAAAAACAATTCTATTTACAGAAAATGTACATTTAAATAAACGCAGTGTCTCTCACTTCAACATATGTTTTCCACATATACGCTGCACAGACATGGGAGAGAGAAAATTAATTAAAATGAGTAAACAACTTGACTACTTCATGCGTTAACCCTGTTTTAAAAAGTATTTCCATTTGTTATTTCAACGCGATCGTGTAAAATAATAGTAAGCAACACTTAATCATAAAGTCACCTGAGTTGCATTTTTGTATCTACACTTGAAAAGAACTTCAGTTAAGTTTCAAAAAACATGAGTTAAAAGAAATTTAGGAATATTTTACGTATTCCAAAGGGCCATACGTATGTTAACTTCTTGTGAAAAGGCCAAAAAATATTGGAAAGTCCCGAAAAGATAAACTCCAAGTATAAGAAGAAGAAGTCTTTAAGCAAAACGTATTTACGCGATTTTTTTCGAGAGACTCCTCATTACGGTCAATCTTTCACTACAAACGTCGTTCAAAGTAAAGCGTTAATCGACTAAGCTAATTGAAGGATCATAGAGGACAAGTTCAATATGAATGTGAACGAATTGTTTAAATATTTTTGGTGAGTGGTCTGTCCTTTCGATAAAGTTTGCGTTTTCCCTCATTCACGCTTTTCCTGCTTATGTTATAATTACTATATGGCAATCACGCCGGATCGTATCGAAAGCTTCTGTCTGATAAGACTTACTTTCAACTGCTGTCTCATTTCTCCGTATGTGATAAAAGTCGCACATACATGCACTATTTTTAGCCTCAAGCTGCTTTATTCCTTTATTATGATGCGACTCCTCATCCCACATTTTACCTTTGCTGAATCAATAATTTTCTTATTTTTTTGTTTCATATTAATGAACATTGCAGGTATAGAAGACAACTCTTCTCGATATCAAGTAAGAAAACAATAAGTAAGAAAATTAAGCTCGATCGTGATCGAATTTTTTATACCCATCACCGTTTACCTCCAAAATAGACAAAAGAAATAAAAGAACAAAAGTCTCGTGCTCTATAATATGGGGTGGGCGTAGTTTCAAAATAAAAGTTTTTGTCGTACAGGCACGTGGGCGTTGTAGGCGTGTCCTTTGAAAAGTTTAGGTCAGTTCCAAATTCTTATCCAAATTTTTGGGCGATTCCTTCGTTTTCGCTAACGGGAGAATGTTTACCACAAATACTGCAAAGTTACGCAAACAGACAAATGGACACACGAACAGGCGGACATGTTTAGGTGCATTCAAGGGTTGTAACTGCCAAGAATCGCTGCGTAAGAGAGGTAGTGACGATGAAGAAACTAATGAACCCTCTACTTCGCAAAAAAGAGTTTAAAAAATCAACGCTCAAGAAACCAAAGACGCTGAATATGAAAACGAATGGAAGAAACTTGTAAAATATGAGACAATTGAAAATATTCGGACAAAAAATGACCAAACTGGAAAGGAAATTACATATTGAGAAACTTTTATTAAATGAAATGAATTCTGCAAAACAAAAGGTCAAACGAAAGGTATTCGCGTCTGATGAGTATGAAAAGGAAAAAATTAAAACTGGCACTGGATAAATTACCCGAGGTAGTTGAAATGTTTAGAGATCCATCCACTAGTACTGGTAAATCCCGAAGACCTGAGAAAAAAGCAAAAACAATATTAAAGAGTAATGCAAAAGTCACCGCCTTTCAATTTGATTCTTTCCTCCTTCCCACCCCAGAGCAGCAATAGTACTGGACGTCGTTAAAAGCAGCAATAAAAAAGTAAAAAAAATACTTGAGTAAAATTGCATGTAACAATTATTATTTGCAAATGTATACATGCAGCAGAAGTTAATTGAAAATGTATATATGTGGCAGAAATTATTTAAAAGAATGAAAAATTACCTTGAAAAAATTTCAAAATATTGTTACGAACATCCCAAATCCAGTTAATGCTAATTAATTGATTTTCGTAAGTAATAAATTCCATAGTGCACATGGGCAGCGCCTCATGCAGCTGCCGGCCGACGAAAAAGATTAGCAGGAAAACAGACAGGGAAAAAGCCAGGTGCACATGCGCGGCGCATCATACAGCTGCCGGCGAGGAAAACGATTAGCAGAAAAGCAGGTTAACGGATTAAAAATAAAGCCATGAAGTTAGGTGATCGTAACATGCTTGTAAAAATTTATATAAGTAGACTATTTGCGGAAGGCATTTTAGTCGTAAGAGAACATCGAGTCGAACAAGAATATTATCTTAAAGAGGAAATTCAACGCAAAGGTAAAAGTTGAAAAATATATTATATATATATGAGGCTGTGAAGGAGTTATTAATCAGAAGCACTTCAACTGTTTTATTGAATTGTTGTTTAAAAAATAGTGAAAATTGTAATTATGTAAGTGAAGTGAATAAGTGGCAAATATGGGAAGAGTAGTGGCGGGGGAGTGCTGATTTTTATTTTAAATTGAAAGCTTTTTTTTTTTATTTATTTCTCACTATTCATTTTCTTTGCAGACTAAAATGAATGCTCCAATTATTTTTTTTTTTTTTTTTTTTTTTGTTTGTAGAAAAGAAATGGGTTAGGCCTGTATGTTTTACTTTAGACCCATAATCCAGTAACGTAATTGAAGTTTCTTGGATTTTTTGTTATTTTTTTTTTTTTTATTTCTAGGTTATGTTTGAATGAACAGTGCATTCTTCGTTTTACAAACTTCTTTTTGTTCTGCTGGGGTATTTTTTTTTTTTTTTTTTCCCTATTCATTTTTTTTTCAGGCAAAAATTAATGCTCCAATTTTTTTTTTTTTTTTTTTTTTTTTGTTTGTAGAAAA